>JAIPMN010027024.1:0-11108 GCA_020650975.1 Apostichopus californicus
ATATATACCACTTAATCCTACCTTTGGTCGACATCTGTTAAAAGTTAACATTTGGTGGACAAAAGTTGTATATCGATATATATCTGTGGTAACACTTGTAATTGAGTTAATAAATGCCTAGGCACACTTCTATGGAACCCCTTTGTCATTCCTTCAACTTAATTTTTTGACTACGTAGTCGGTTAGAGATATACACTTTTTGGGCCTATATTGGTGTCCACTTAGCGTTTTTGATATACAATGTGTATGATAGGGGGACATCGTATATATCTACATTGAGTCATTTCTAAGGGACAGTATATGTCTACTTAAAACCCTCATTTCGAGTGGACAAACGTATATCTTCATAAAACTAATGAAAAGGTATGGTTGTAGAGAGATTTGACTAATTGTAACCAAGATCTGGACATTAAGGGTTAATCATTGACCCTTTGATTGAATACCTTCTGTTGGACTACTACCTCACGAAATTAAATCACCTCACCACAAATGTTGTGCTGAAAGTGTATTTAGTAGTTCAAATCTAACATGAATCGTTTAATGTCTAAAATCCTTAATGTCCAGATCTTGGTTAGAATTGTTTACAAAGACAAGATTGACATGCTTCCGGAGGGTCGAGAGAGGACGACGGAACGCGGGTTTCTAAGTGTGTTTTAGGTTGTGGCTTGCGGTATAGTAGATATGGTGCTGGGGCCGACATCTGAAAAAATCTGGACCGTTGACCCAGAGGGTAGGACTGAGATGATTGCTTATCCTAATTGATTTATGACAACACGTTCATATGTATTTTATAAAATTCTTCTGTGATACCGTACATACAATCGAATTCTTGTATGGTACGCACCTCCGAACGCGACCTTTGTAACCCCTCCTCATCCCTCCTTTTAATGTACAAACGGTTGTAGCAGACTGTTAGCTAAGGCAGAAATTTTCCGAAAATAAACTTGTAGTGATTCCTGTGTATCAGTTCCGCCAAAAAAAAAATTCTTTCACTAGTTAGTGGCTTAGCATTAGTGAACGACAGTCTTCGTACGTTGCTTGTTATCAAAATAACAAACTCAATTAGACGCATGATGTTTGGTTTTTTTATGTGAAGCATAAGGATGCTAAACGTGTTTTGGTATTTTCTTTTTATATATTCCTAATGTTGAGCCTGTGAAAAGTGACCTGTTCATTCGTAATAGCGATGTTAGCGATGGTGGTGGTTCGGTTCTAACTGAGATTACAGGGGTATTGCACATACTGTTTCCCTTGACCTGATAATGGATTTCACACTCTTTTCGACATAAACATAACTTCACTGCGTCCATTCCAAGGCAATCTAGACGAAAGAAAGGCTTTGAATGCAATGAGCATGGTTGATGGTATTCAGGATTGCAGGAATATAGAGCGATATTCGCATGGACGTTTTGGCAATTTCTCCTACGTCGTAAATGGAGAGTGAATTTTTCGATGTGGCGAAAATTTCCCAAAGTGGCGGGGGTTGATTCACTAAAACCTTTGTCGACGACTGCTTTGCACAATATTGGGCTCATGAAACAATAGCAAATTATAAAAACCATACACACACAAAAGAAAAGAAACCAAACATTAAAGTAGGTTCTGTCAATACAAAAAAAAAATTATTCCTCTAAGCAAGCAAGCATACCATTCAAAAGTAAAATATGGAAGGCAGACATACCATACAAACAACTTGTTCACTTTTTTGAAACAACAAAACAAAAATCATGATAAGTCCAACCCCCCCCCAAAAAAAAACTAGATTGCAATGTACCCAAGTTTTGACATGTTTTGTTTCACAAAACTGTAAAACTTGTGTACCACATGGCTCTATGTTGGTTTTCATGTTTGAAAAATCCCAGGCTCTGAGGGGGAATGTTACCATCCTCAGAACTCCCCTTACGCCACATACACTAGACATGCTGCGTTAACACGCGAAGGAAATCATGCATATGCCCATGGAGAAGAGTGTTCCAATCTCATTATAGTATGTACTCAATTTTGTTATGGAAGATTAAAAGACTCTTTGAGGAACTATGCCATGAGGATGTCAGTACAGGAGAAAATTGGATGTTGACCATATTTGGGGCAATGCAGAATATATCGTATGCAACACAAGGTTGAAGCAGTCTACTTATTCTGGCTGGAGTTCCTTCTAAAGCAGGGGTGAGCAACCTACGACCCCTGGGCCACATGCGGCCCGCCAGTGATTTTTTGGCGGCCCGTGAGATGTCTCAAGAAAAATACCAAAATTAATCTATTTTACATCATCATCTAGCTGCTTAGAATTATCTGCACTAATGATGCTGTCAGGTAGGTCTATTGTCAACATTAATTATCAACTGTACTGTATTGACATTATGTTTTCGTGAATACAGATTAGTGCACACCCATATTTCTTGAAAGTCCTTGGAATCAAAGGTTTCAAATCAACAGCAGGTCGTTGGTTAGGTGCGGCCCTGTCAATCTTTCACTTTTAAAATCTGGCCCATTCATTCAAAAAGGTTGCCCACCCCTGTTCTAGAGTGTTGTTTTGGCTCACCCCTGTGATATCGGAGTATAAGAGCACACTTATAAAATGGAAAAATATCCCTTTACTGCCAAGTACTTTGCATTCACATCTTGAGTAGAGTAGAGTGACATTAAGACACAACATGAACTGTCACTTTCCAGAGACCAGAAATGAAAATATTTATATTCTGAAACTCAAAACATAACTTTTCTGTTAAGTTGGCTTGTTAAATTTAAAACATTTACAAGGTACTGAAAGTTCAGTTTAAATATCCATACTGGAACCTTCCAAAGAAATTGATATAAACCCACTTGATAACAGAGAAATAGTGTTGCCTCTTATGCAAGACCAGGAATGAAAATGTTTATCATATGCAGCTCCAACTATAAGTTAAAACAAGAGCCCAAGGGCACTGTGGTTCCTTGCGTACGGGTATATGACATAGCAAGATTGGGCTCAAATAGTCCAAGTAATTCTGGTCCTACATGTACCCATAAAGTAACCAACACTATAGCCAACACTTTTGTGATCACAAATTGTGATCGGAGTTTTGATCGGAAGGCACTTTTCAGATCTGAATATGGCGTCGAAAATGTAAGAAATATAAGGTCACCTACAAGCGGGTCAACAGATATGATAACATTGATGACCTCAGATCACATGACCGTTAAGTTTGAAAATGTTCCACCACCCCATTCACAATTTGTCCCAAAATATCAATGGTGTCAGACCTTGGCACTGGGAGTTAATTGCATTATGTCTAAACACTAACTTTGAACTTGCATAACTTCACACACAAAGGTCACATGGGGTCAACCTATTGACATTTATGATCAGAAGGTACCTTTGACATCTGAAAATAGCATCAAAACTGTAAAAGTCCCCAAAACACTTAAAGGTCACCAGAGGTCAAATTGAGGTCAAGGGTCACCCAGATGCGGGTCGACAATTGGATTACATTGAAGCAACTCCCAACCCTAACGGGCAATTCGTTCTCAAGTTATCGCAACATTTATTCAAGTTTTTTAACATTAATTGACCT
This sequence comes from Apostichopus californicus, assembly GCA_020650975.1. Classification (NCBI taxonomy): domain Eukaryota; kingdom Metazoa; phylum Echinodermata; class Holothuroidea; order Aspidochirotida; family Stichopodidae; genus Apostichopus; species Apostichopus californicus. The sequence continues at coordinate 3,555 of JAIPMN010027024.1, forward strand.
TTGGTGACCTCGGATCACAAGGATGTTAAATGTTCTCCTAACCAGTTTACAACTTGTCCCAAAATATCAACCTTGTCACACATTGGCACTGGGAGTTATTGCAGTTTTAATATTTTGGGTTTTTGGCCTCTAACTGACCTTTGGTGACCTTCACAGGCACCAAAAACAATAGGACACACCTTCTCACTATGGCGGATCTATATACGAAGTTTGATTTAAGTCCAACATTCCCTTATTGAGTTACAGTGTACCCAAGCAAGTGTCACAGACGCACACACACACACACGCATACCTGTACGCCCAACATGTCTGAGGACCTCTATTTAGGGTATGGTCAGGAAGAATTACTGTCTCACTCTGTGACACAGAGAAGCCTTCATCAGCTGCAGGTATAGTATTATAAAGTAAAGTACTTTCTTTGGTTTTTGCCCCACACTTTGTTTGAGGACCAACCTGCTATACATGCGAGGACGTGTGATGGGTATGCATTAACATTTGTTGAGATTTTTCAGAGGACTATTTATTCACTCGATTTGGAGAAATACAAATCATTTTTGTCAAATGCTACCCTGAATGTTTTGAGGATTAAATGTCAGTACATACAAAAAGCACTGTTTCAAATAGCAATTGTCTGACACTACTGTATGAGAAATCCCCACTTGCAGGCTTGCACTGTATGCATAAGTTGGCTGGTACTTGTCTGAGGACAATACATTGATTTCGAATAGTTTTTCAGTGAAATGTGCACGAATAAAATTTGTTCAGTCATCCAATGCACTTTTTATTCACCAACAATTACATTTAAGCCAAGCAAAGTGTATACAAATTATCTAAATATTTGGGAGTGCAGAAACTAAACCCTTTTGATGGAAAGCAGATGAGGGGGAGGGGTAGGGCGGGTCCATATAAGATAAAACTTGACATTTCAAAAATATATCTCAAAACAGATAATGAAGTTGCAACCTATATTTGGCAACTGCTTATACAATAAAATATATTGAATGGTTAGAAAGTTGCTGAAAAATACATCTCACCGTGAACATGACAAACAAATATTAAAAACTGAATGGATTTTTTTACATGAGTTCTTCAGAAGGACGGAGTAACTTCTTTTAGAAGGACGGAGTGAATGATCTAAATGATAAATTTGGCTTCTTTAAATTGCAAATAACACTTATGCAATAATTAAATCACTATCAAGGTTTCCTTAATACAATGATTAACAAACTACATCAACATTTGAAATGGATGCTTGGTACCAACAGATATAGCAGTAATTAGACATTGGCTTGAAACATAAGGACATTGAGTTTTACTGATGAGTTGTGTAGGTTATTCAATTGCATTTGTATATTTTTATGCAAAGTCATTTTGATACACATAGGGTAATTAATACATATTACTGAAAAAACATATTAGACTTCAGGTTTCACAAATTGTGCAACATTTGTGGACTGGCAAGTTTGAAAAGATGGCAGATATCTTACTTCATCTGTTATCTACTAGTTGATTTAAAACATGCTACTATTTACAGACTGTCTACTTGCTAACTGTTTCCAATACCGCTTCTGTTTACTGGCGAGCAGTGGCAAGCTTAAAAAGATGGCAAATATGTTACTTCAATGATGTTGTCCACTAGTTCGATGCTGTTGTCTACTAGTTTATTTAAAACATGCTACAAGTCTCCTTGTTAACTTATTACAAAATACCGCTACTGTTTACTGGCGAGCAGTGGCAAGTTAAAAAAGACGGTAGATAAGTTACTTCAACTGTTGTCTACTAGGTGATTTCAAACAAGGTACTATTTACAGAAAGTTTTCTTGATAACTGTTTCTAAATATCCCATCTGTTTACAAGCGAGCAGTGGCAAGTTTGAAATGATGGCAGATATGTTGCTTTTATGGTAGTCTACTAGTTGATTTAAATATGCTTTTATTTACAGACAGTCATCTTGTTAACTGTTTCCAATACCGCTTCTGTTTAATTGTGAGCAGTGGCAAGCTAAAAAAGATGGCAAATATGTTACTTCAATGATGTTGTCCACTAGTTCAATGCTGTTGTCTACTAGTTTATTTAAAACATGCTACAAGTCTCCTTGTTAACTTATTACAAAATACCGCTACTGTTTACTGGCGAGCAGTGGCAAATTAAAAAAGACAGTAGATAAGTTACTTCAACTGTTGTCTACTAGGTGATTTAAAACAAGGTACTATTTACAGAAAGTCTTCTTGATAACTCTTTCTAAATATCCCATCTGTTTACAAGCGAGCAGTGGCAAGTTTGAAATGATGGCAGATATGTTGCTTTTATGGTAGTCTACTAGTTTATTTAAATATGCTTCTATTTACAGACAGTCATCTTGTTAACTGTTTCTAAGTATCGCATCTCTTTATCGGTGAGCAGTGGCAAGTTTAAAAAGACGGCAGAATTTGCAATTCAACCGTTCTCTACTAGTTTAAAACATGCTACTAATTGCAGACAGTCTTTGTATTAATTGCATAAACAGATATGCTGCTTCACCGCATCATATGCCCTCATGTAATAAATGAAAGTTATGAAAAAATGACTATTTGTTAGCTCCTTTCTTGTGAGATTGGATAGTGTTATAAACTTTGTATTTAATACTTTTCCAATCTCGGCTATAAAGAATAGGAAACTTCCTCTGGCAGTTTATAACTTCATTTTTTTCCCGGAACCTTCATAAGTTTAACATGCTGTTCAAATGCACTTTTTACAGCAGCAATCTCTGCTGGAGACCACGGTCTTCTTTCTCCAGACTTCCTAATTTTCTTTCCTGCAGACTGCTTAGATTTCCTCACTGCTGACTTCTTTGTTTTCTTCAATGCCGATTTCCTTGCTTTCTTTTCTTTAGACTCCATTGGCACTATAGGACAAACATATTTAAAAGTAATTAAAACAGTCAAAAGTGTTTAATGCTTTGAAAATTGCTGCAAATAAGGAGATAAAAAGGAAAGAATAGTAAATTGGTGTCAAATCTGTTCTAGTAAAAGGCACAAATGACAAAACTGACGAGAGAATCAACCAGTGATGCAGAAGTTCAATTGGGGTAAATGGCCTTTTTCCCTCTGGATTCTTAGTTGGATGATATGGTCATTGCAGAGTGGTCAAGCAGCTTCTTTTGAGAGCAAAGCATATGCACCTTTAGTTTCATGTTTGAAATGATGCTTTCCACTACATTGGGACTGTTCTTCGTAAAGATAGACAAAAAGAGCGGCAAAGCATCTGTCTTTTAATAAACTAGTTATCACAGGAAACCTTAATAATCCTTGTAACTAAAAGGCTGCATTCAGAGCAGTTCACTTGCTACATATGCCTCAACCCATAATCACATGACCTTTAAATTATTTGCCTTTGAGTATCACTAACCTTAAGAGATTAATAGTTTTAGCGGCAAATTACTTGTTACAATTGCACTTCCAACTACCTACCACAACTACTGACCTCTATTACTCCAAAACTGATATTTTATTATTTTGTATTGAATAACAACGACTTTGATCAAAATTAGGCAAAGAAAGTAGGGTTATGAAGAATTTGATTACCCCTCATGAACTTTTACATCCTTCTGACAAAGCACCCAAATATCTTACCATAATTACTAATTTTCCAGCTTATATTAAAGATCTGGAAAATATACTAGAAACAGCAACTTCAAATTGTTGACAGATGGATTTAACAATATAAAAAGAATGATATGTTGCAAAACAGTAATGAGTTACCTTTCTTCTTTATCACTGCATCACTTTCATCATCAGAACTTTGTTCCTCTTCATCACAAGAGCCAACATCTGAAAAGATAAAATGATCCGAACACTGTAGTAATACTTACAAAACAATTCTTTTGTATAAAACTGAGCGTGCAATTAAGAATGCCCATGTTGCACCTAATTGCATGCTCAGTTTTATAAAAAAGATACCTATACTTCTTTATTTGGTGTAGCTGTAATGAATGTTGTGGAAGGAAAATGGGTGCTAAAGTTTAATTTGAATATGCATTTACTATTCGATTCTTAACAGGATTTATCATTTGAACAATCAGGATTAATGTAAATATCTTTATTATAAACATATTCACCACCAGTGGCCACTGAGATTTGAAAGATGAGTTAAACAACAAAATTATGTAACATACCTTCCATATCTATTTCAATTTCATCCAGACTTTTCCCCACGTAGTCCCCAATGGTGCCTTTCTCTGCTAGCATCAGAATTTTGGACACCTTGGCTGTCTGAAGAGTACTTTCTGGGAGTCTGTAATATTCGCGATGTATGTTTATATCATGGCCCATAAATCCTGCCAGAACATCTAGTTCGTTGCCCTTCAGACTCAATACTTGTGACATTGTTGCCACCTGCTTCCTTAACTGCGTGGAAGTCAAGTGCTCTGGATGTTTAGTACCGGAGGAAAGAGCAAACTTTCGAAGGCAATCTGCACCACGATATCCTGTGTGGGTAGCAGGACGTGCAAATAGAAATGTATTTGTCGATAGTACCCCTACTTTTTCTCTGGTCTTCAACAGCATATCTATTGTTTGGATGTTTTTCTCAGTAAGTAGGACCGGTACTTTTCTTCCTCTCTTTCCGAGAATCTCTACTCTAGTCAACGTTTGGCAGAGTTTCTGTTCCCACTTAGAGAGGCTCTTCATTACATCATCATTATGGGCTACACTCTTCTTATCGTAATCTGTTATCCCCATACGTTCTATCTCGCCACTCCTCCGGCGATTGAACAAAATCACTTTTGCTAAGGCCACCTGGCAAAGGTCTGACCAATCCTGTATGTTAGGGCTATCATTTAACTGTTGCTCCAGCTTTGTCACTTGAAGACACAGATGCTCCTGCACTTTGATTACATCTTCAGACAACGGCATCATATTTACTTTGTTCCATTTCCTTTTGCTTAAGGTAGTGAGAGCCCTGGTAGATATGGCTGCTGCCCAATCAATGGAACACAGTTCATCAAATTGTTCACCCCTGTCTTGTAAGTCCTTGTCTCCTGTTTTGATCCCTTCTGCTTTGATGAGCAGGGCACACTTCCGGAGAGAGTGTCCTAACTTTAGTGCAAGAGAAGGAGTGGTGTATGTCTGCGTGCTCACATCATATCCTGCAGTTACCTTTACAGCAGAGACAATCTTATCGAAGTGTTTGGGGTTAATGCAATCCTTGATGGAGCTCAGTTCAGGACTACTAGCTCGAACTGTTAGCAACAAACGGCCAACCTCCCTCATCTTCTGACTAACATACTGAAATAAATGGGCCTCATCGTCAACACTCCCCATTATACGCTCTCCCAATTGGATGATAGTCTCATCATTTCTAACAACCAGAGAAACTTCATCTCGGTTCATCTTGCCAAGAACCTTTTCTCTAAAGGCAGTGTTAGCTCCTTTCATTGGCAGGAGCAGAGCACAATCTGATTGCAGACTTTTACTCCGTGGTTTCTTCACGTCTGTCAACGGGCATACTTTTAGGTGTTTCCACATGTCTGATCCGATATAGTATCCTAAACATTGTTTACATGGCAAGTACCAGCTCACAGGAATAGCGTTGGTTGGCCTTTTTACAGGTACGATAAATCCACTACCTTTGGTGAGAACCTCCACATTATGATCATGATTGCCTTTATTTCTGAGGATTTCCCACATTCTAGATCTCTCCTTTCAACCTTTGTCCAAGCTGAGAATCTCTGCCACTTCTAGCTCACTGCTGTGGGCTGCTTCCATATGTCGTGGTAGCTTTGCATATGAAACTTCACAATAAACACAAAAGTGGTGCTTATCCCAAAGTCTTTTGTGCGAAGTGTTGGCTGTAAGGATTTGCACACCACCTGCAGCATTTTCTCCATTTTTTCTTTGTCCTACACTCGGCATCGGTATTTCCGTGGACACATCCGAGTCATATTCACTCGCAGAAATGTGTGATACATCATCATCATCATCATCATCTTTGTAGGAAGGATCAGCATAACATTAGGCTGGAACAACAACTGTTATTAGGTCCTCACAAGGCTCTCGAAGGGAATGGCATGTTACAAGTCTTCTCTTCTTTTAGTGCCTTTTTGATACCTCTGTCAGCTTATTATTGATAAACAGTATTTTGGTATGATGTTTATATTACCACTACAAATTATATAACATTGAAAACATTCATTAACATGACAAATTCTCATTAAACTTTTACATTCACTGTACATTGCAATAGTAGATTAAATGACATGCTGTTACTGATTTGGAAGCCTCTTTTGAAGCCTGGCACGTGCTTTACACTGTATTAATAGTGTTATCCACTCAAAGGAAATCCCAGAAGACAAACATGTGAACAGTTACAACAATTAAGGGGGAAAAAAAGATGAAACATCTCTTCCCCAGTTGGCATAAAAGAGTTGAATCAGTCGTTTAAAATACAGCTATGGGTATTTTCTTCAGGAGCTACAGAGAAATGCAAAAGTAACTATATGATCTTGATCATGTCAAATATACAACTAAACGTTATTTATAGCTCACCTTCATATCAGTCTCTCCTATATCAACATCCTCTTCTAATTCTTCATCAGCACCCTGCTAAAAATTAACAGAAAGAAATTAAATCTACAAATAAATCTGTACGGTTGACAAAATATTGATACTATTTTCAACAGTCAATTGCACCCAGATTCAATATCTCCAAAACTAGCAAACTTATATCAAATGTTGAACCCTCCATTAATTTCTTTGTAATTCATTGTGAGGAAGTACCTATGTATACCACACAATCATTTCAAATATGTACCTCTATACTTCATACCTTGTTATGCCATTTAAACGATTTTGTAAATGAAGTTTGTTTTACACCTGGTCAGATGAATGCTTTCTTTAACAAAGTCAAGGGGCGTCATGTGACCTATACTTGTCAAGTCCTCACAAGGTTTGCTATGGAAACTACACTCACTCACATGAAAATTGTTCCTTAAACCTTTGTGTGAACTGTACTTTACATGGCATGTATCCTATTTACGAACCTAAAATTTCACTATCTCACAGAGGACTCTACCAACACATCATTTGATGAACAGCATCTTGGGATCAATATTGAGAATATTTCTTTAGTTTATCAGTTCTTAAAAGGTGATTGAAAAGCTGATCAGTAAAAAGTAAGTCCCAGAGATTAATAATGTCTTAACACAACTGTAATTGGTAACATTTGCGAGAACTACTTGGAACTGCATGAGATGTTTACTCTCAATCATTCAGCAGAAAAATAACAATGTGAGAGAAGGGAAAGTGCTTTTTACGTGACCCGCCATGCGGGATACAAAACGTCACGGCCAAACGGCACTACCGAACCATCCCATACTGACAAACGAAACTCAGGTCAAGCGAGCCAAATAAAACATACGCCGGCCGACCTGCAGAGACAAAACGCCCAACCCCCCACTCAAACATTCCAAAAACTACAAAAGGACGATCCGCACGCAGCGAAACGAAAAACCCCTCCCCAGCACACCAGCGTCCAAAAAAGGCAGCCCCAGATAAACGGCGAAAATCGCCTTCAATT
>JAIPMN010027032.1:0-19399 GCA_020650975.1 Apostichopus californicus
TTTGTGTGGCAATCGGTTGCGCTTTGTTGGCGTATATTCTCAATCCGTCGGTACCGGACGGCATAGAAGAAAGGTGGAAATACCGCTTGTTAGCAGCTTCATTTAACTTTTATCATCTAGTGGTGAGTTACTCAACCTTTAAGAAATTTCTTGGTACAATTGCAAGACGTTTGCGTAACACAAAAAAAAAATTGTTCTGATGTGGAGATGTTCAGCATATATACAGAATGTGCCATTGCTATGAATTTGCATTCCTCCTCCCCAGATTCCTGACCGTAAGTATATCATCTAAGTCTAACCAAATTACTTACGTCTTAAAAGTAAAAGGGAAAGTAATACATTAAAAGAAGCAACTTAAAGCGCGAAATCAATCTGAAACATTTGTCCAAAGTAAACCTTAAATATTCTCTGATACGTGACAAACATACAATCTGCAGAATCTGTTCTGTTAATTCGGAGTCTTTGCGATTTTTGTACAAACAGAATTAATCGCCTCTCTTTAGGTTATTACCTTTATCTCTTACACTTGTACTACAACAAATATGTTGTTCGACATACATCACTCATATGAACAAAGAAGATCAATCGGCCAATATTGCAATATATAGCTACACAAGCGACATATTGCCTTGCATGTGTCTACTGAGCAACAATGACCAAGATCATTATCCAAACAAAATCACATTCACATAAATAAACATTTCTTTTAATTCCATATAGGGTGTTGCTTATGGTATGTTTTACGTCCTGAGATCAATCGGCCAATATTGCAATATATAGCTAAACAAGCGACATATTGCCTTGCGTCAGACCATGTGTCTACTGAGCAACAAGGACCAAGATCAGATTCAAAACAAAATCACATCACATCAATGTGCATTTCTTTTAAACTCCATATAGGGCGTTGATTATGGCATGTTTTACGTCATAAGATAAATCGGCCAATATTGCAATATATAGCTATACAAGCGACATATTGCCTTGCGTCAGACCATATGTCTACTGAGTATGAAGGGCCATGATCAGATTCCATGTAAAATCACATCACATGAATAAACATTTCTTTCAAACTCCATTTAGGGCATTGCTTATGGTATGTTTACGGCCGGAGATCAATCGGCCAACGTTGCCATAGCTACACAAGCGGCATATTGCCTCGCTTCAGACCACGTTTCTACTGAGCATGAAGGACCAGGTGTGATCAGGACTTGGGGTAATTTTAGTGGTACCAGTGTGTACATCTACCAACCCCCTCAGACATCAGATGAGCTCCTACCCGGCTTCATATACTTTCATGGAGGAGGGTTAGCTATGGCAACAGCAAGTAAGCAAGGTCCAATTATCATTTGAGTAAAGGCTTTCACATCTATACACGTCTATCTTCAAATAGCTAATTTCACTGAGCCGTGATGTAAAGAAATATTTGGCTATAGTAAAATTTGTAGAATGCCAAGATTCATATGTCCTTCTTGGAAGGAAATGTGTATGGTATAAAATCGTGTAATAATAATTGCAACATCTGACGTACATATCATGTAATTGACATGTTAGTACCCATGAGTGTTGTACGCGGAAGAGGACGAAACCCTCACTTACTTCCATCGTCATCGGGATTTTTTAAATTCTGTCGGGAAAGAGGAAGAAAACAGACCAAGTCCATTTCGGTTTGTCAATAACCGATAACTGCGTAAAGGATTTATTGCAGTTTGAAATTGTCTTATTTTCAATGCTATCCCCGCCCCTCCCCCTGCGGACGCCCATGCTTGTACCCCTCCTTATCGCCGTCGGCCAGTAACTACATGACATGCAAATATATAATGTTTGAAAACATAATGGTATAACGTGTATGCGCTTGATATGTGCGAAAACAAACAGTGGACGATTTTGCTTTTTTTTACTTTCAGTTTCTTTCGACGGCTTAGCCAGGAAAATATCATCTCGTCTTAATGCAGTGGTGATTAACGTGGAGTAAGTACAGACCTGGTCGACTCATGTGTTAGTCGATACTGACATATCATTCACATATTTTCAGATGTGCAGAAAGAGGAGAAATGAAAACGCTTTGCAATTGATCACATTACAAGGCCCTTTCTTTGAATGATTCTACTCTCTCTATTTCCTATGTATACTCTTTAAAATAATTGTTTTATGCTTGTAATTTCGTACGTATCTTTCATTTACAGCTATGAAAATACGCCCAAGAACAAGTTCCCCGGGCCTATCACACAAGCATTCGCTGCAGTTAAATGGTTCCTACTGCACGCCAAGGAGTACGGTGTGGATTCTCGTCGTATTGCCGTTGGTGGAGACAGCGCAGGAGGCTACCTTTCGGCAACTGTCTCACATCTTGTACACGACGATAAAACTTTACCCGGGTTCAAACTTCAAATTCTGATTTATCCATGGACACAATGTCTTGACTTTCATTTTCCATCTTATCAAAAATACACCAAAGAATTTGAAGTGGGAGAAGGAGTCGTTTGTCGAGAAGGAATAGTAACGTTTTGCGCGCTTCATGCGTGGGGTAGTGCACGACCGGAACTATTCGATAGAATGATGAAAAACAGCCACGTTGGACCGTCTTTCAAGAAGAGCGCACTCTATCAACAAACTCTAGCCCATGACCTGCTTCCAGATGCCTATCGTAATAGTTCTTACTACGAAGGTCCCTCTCGATCTGACCAGGGTGATGAAGAATTCTGGGAAACTTCTAAAAATATTTTCTTGGATCCTCGTTTCACCCCGCATTTCAGGAAAAATATGACTGGTTTACCATCTGCTTACGTCATGACAGCTGGTTTCGATACCCTACGAGACGAAGGATTCTTGTATGCTCAACAATTGAAGAAAGCAGGTGTAGACGTCACCCTTGTGCATTATGAGAAAGTCTGGCACGGGGCTCATTGGATATCTCCCACATTTAGATTCTCTGTTGGTGATAGAATGCATGACGATTTCTTAGAATTTACTAAACAGAGGCTGTAAACTTCATGTTTAAAGATACAAACATATAAAAAACATGGAATATGTCAGGCTAATAAATATTCCGGTGATAGAAGTTAAAACATTTTGTATATGTATCCAGAGCATAACCTGGTTAATATTTTGTTGTTGTTTATGTTTAACATTTCCTTTCATTTTTCTTAGTTTGTTTTTATTCATTTGATTATGAATTGCATTTACGTTGGTAGTTTGAGGAGCTCCCTAAATGTTTTACTTTATTGCTTACTAGTACACAGGGCCACAGTTTGTGTTCACGTGGCCCTGTGTGACATGTCTCTTTTTTTAAGCAAAGTAATTGTTTGTGTGGTCCTAGATTTCTAGGAATACATGTTCTGACTCCAGTTGTCTATCACTTTTGAGAACTGTGGGTAAAATAGACAGTTTAATAGTTTTTTTTTTTTGGTTTGGTAGGAACATTCTTGGTGATGGATTTGCATCTTCAAATTTATTTAAGGACACTGATGAGACTCATTAATAAGTTTATAATTCGAGGTCAATTAATGTGCCTGGTAATTATTTAGTAAGTTTTAAATGACAACTGGTAGGTCAATGGACTCCAGATACCACGACAGGGAGTGAAGGGCAAGCTGGTCAGAGTTGGATGGGGGAGGTTGAGACAAAGGCTAATTATGATATTCAATGGAAAGTTCTAAAAAGAAATATTATATGAATATTCAATGAATCAACCATTGTGTTTGATTGGTATGAAAAAAAAAACAATCCAACGCAGGTGTTTGGAACTCGTGAAGCCGGAGCTAACTTTGAAACTCTTGGCTGCACTTGTGATTGGCTATTTGCACAGCGATATTTATTAGTTTAAAGTTAAAGATTTTCGGGATGTGCGTACCCTCATCAACCAACAGTTTGCATATATAGCATTATAGTAGGCTCACTTTATTTTCTCGTCAATCGCTCTGGTTTTCATTTCAGGATTTGTGATTGAATGAGGATTTCACAAACATTATTTTTATTACCGACAATAAACATTTCTTGTTCGTGATCTTTACCATTTGTTTACATGGATAATGCAACATAAAGTAGAAAGGTGACGCATATGAATCCCAAGCTCGAAGAAGGAGTAACCAACATAACAAGTTGCTTAACAATTTAACACTTAAATTGAACAGTAACAGTTGTTATAATAGCTTTGAAAATTGTTTCATTAGTGTGTAGTATATGTACATGTAAAGCGGCTAACAAAACAACTACTTCAAGATGGATAATGCCCTCCGAAACTTGTTGAATCTTGTCAATATTTTGGTATTATGGCGTGTGCAAGTCCAACATATGTGACTCGTTCTGCATCCACGTTGTAATCCACTGCATGCGTGGTGAGGAGAGATCATTTTGTTGCCTGAAAGGAACATTTGAATGGAACTCAGAAACACATGTTCTGGTGTCAGACGATAGCTGTACAAAAAGAGAGTCAATAGCATGGAGTCACGATGCAATATTTCCAACAGTGATGAAATAAGATACATCATCAACGTCATTGCCATGGTCATAAATATCATCATTATCATCATCGGCATTAACATCGTCATCGTCGTCGTTGTCATCATCACCAATTGTCGTCATTTTCATCGTCATTAACATAACAACAAAACTTCAACGACCTATAACACAACAAAAACTCGGTAAACTTGTTAGGTGATTTCATCACTGTCATAGCTTAATTCGTAATTCTATATTCAGGTTTTACAAACATCAGGGTTTATCAATGTGACCCGGGTCTAATTCGGACCATCAAAAATGTTCAGTCCTGCCTGCCAAAACAGTCGACCCACAATCTAGCACTAGCCGGTTACGCGTGTCCTTTAGGGCCTTCGCCTTGAGCACCTCACCGAATGTTCCAGCACATAGCTCAATTTTGGTTTAATGATATTTTGGTGCTCCGTGGCAGTTTGTTCCGACCACAGGCCCATGTACTAAATGCAATTAATTGAGGACCCTTATGGTATAGGTTTTTATTGGATACTTACTGTTTTGAAGCACAACAACATGATAGCTCCACGCACATCTTACGAGTTAGACCATCATACTGCCCTTTAAAAAGGAATAAAAACTAGTAGAAATGCAACTCTTACTAATAATACAAATAACTTAACAGATCTTAAATTCCACATGATTCATTCCTTTATAAACATGAACTAACTGATCCCTACCTCTACTATCTTGTTACGTACTATTCTACAGTAAATAATAACACAATCATGCCGATGTACTTTTCACAAGCATTTTGGCCTATGCCCAGAGATCAAGGCAATGAAACATTCTGTCACTGCCGCGAATAGGCCTTAATTTCAACACAACGGGTACATTATCATGAATATGTAATAATGTGCTCCACAATTGCACTGAAAACGATTGACCGTCGAGATTACATGCATAATGGGGATTAAATTAGCTTTTACAAATCTGATTTTTTTGTGCCTCGAATTAATCTAAATACTGATGCGAATTAAAAAGTGCCAAACAGTACTATATGATGTATTTCTGTAAACGTCGTATGACTTATGATCTGTTACACTAACCACCTCCCCACTCCCCCTGTGGGATCATGATATAGCGTATACATTATAAGATAACAGCACACATAACAAGATTTGTTTACAAGGTTGTGACGTGTTTCCGTCTTTGTCTGCGCGAGTCATGTTAAAACTAAGGAACTGTAAGGGTCCAGACGCTTTCGTTTTTTTTTTGGGGGGGGGGTTGGGGTACGGGCTAGTGGGGGGGGGGGTTGGGGTACGGGCTAGTGCGGAGGAGGGAAGGTAAACGACTCTTTGAAAAAAAATATTGAATTCAGTTGAACATAAACAGTATTTCTAACATGAAATATCAACATGAAACAACGTGAAACAACAACAAATTGTGATCATATTCTTAACTTAACATTTAAAATTTAGAACAGTTGAATAGTAAACATGACATCTTTGTCAAGTTTATGTAGGTTCTTTTGAAAGTATGATACGATTTCCTTGTACTGCTTTTATCATGGAATTTCGTCAAGCGGATGCCCCTGTCTACCCTCCCCGTTCCATGCACACGCATATACCCATACCGTTAACACTTAAAATTAGCTATGTAAAGCGACCAATTTTTTTCGGCCTGAGTGTTTAGTTATCCGGGGTATCCCTGTCGTATACAAAACATTTAAAGAATACAGATAAATAATACACATGACCTTAATTTGGGAAGTTATATCTCCATGTATGAAAATCCTCGCTTTTAAGTAAACGGTTTACTGGTCTCATCGTAATTTGATCCAGAAAACGTGTCCAGCTTGATTCAAAAATGTCAGACGTGGGCCTTCGCTTAACTGTTTGATATCAATATCGTGTTACGGGCTTGTTTTGTCATCAAAGTGGCACGCTTTTGTTTAAAAAATATGATAAATATAACTGACTGGCTGGGTGGTACTACATCAGCGGAACTGTTAGTCAGTTTGGGAACTTGCTCAGAGGAATATTATCTTTGTAGATGCTAAGGTGACCACGATAATACATGGGACATTTTGAAATTTCTTCTCTTCTCTTCTGTTCATATTATTTTCTCGCAAATTCATGTAAATTTAGAACACTATCAATACTCTGTCGACAACTAATTTTATTTCATTTGAGCCACCCCAACCTTCTCTCTCCTTCCCCTCCAGCTCCGCACCTGACTTATCAAATCGATCACTTCTTTAGAAAATTAATACAACTCGCTCACTTTTTATGAAAGGCTTTGAAGGTAGCAAACACACCGCTACACAACATATTAAACATGCGTATAATAGATGTAAAACTGCATTTCTGGTGTTCTAAATTGAATGGTTTGGGCTAAACTTAAGATAAATTACACAAAGACTGAGTTTTTAGTTATTGGATCTCAGAGTATTCTCTCCAAGATTTGTACTGATTCTATTGTAGTTGGTGATGCTTCTATTAAAGCTATCACAGAAGTGCGTAATCTTGGAGTATGGTGTGATAATAACTAAAGTTAGATCTTCACATAGGTAAACTATACTGGAAGTATTTTGCCCAGCTTTTCAAAATAAGACAAGTTAGGAAGATGCTCTCTTGATTGTTGTTATAAAAGACATACATTTGAAAAAAAAAGCAAACACACTTGAAACATTTGACGTTGAAATGTACAGGTCATTAGATCCACATACCAAGAGGAATAGATTGTATGAATGTATTTTAGATCCTCCTGTAAGCAGGAACTCGCAAAGAAGCCTCATTGGCTTATCAAAGCCGCAAGCTGACCGAAGTCAGTCTCTTAAATTTATATTTAACGTCCATGATTATGCATTGTCAATTGTCAACAACTCTGTAACTGGACGACATACATTAATCTTGGAGTGACTTGAACTCGGGACCTTATGATTGAAAGGCACCGGCGTTAACCACTGAGCTAACACTCCCAATTGAAACCCTTGTAACGCTTTCAACCTCATTGTAATATTGAAAAAAAATTACGGCAAGATATCAATTAACACTATATTGAAATATTACGTACATCAGACAGCCCATAAAACAGCTTACTGATAACATGTGTCTGACCACTTTCACTGCGGTATATAGATAAGCCACACTGTTTGTGCTGCGCATGTACATAACTGATAAATCACAAAGATATAATCTTTGCTGGCTGATCTAGTGCAGATAGTCACGCTTTCGTGGACCGTTTTTAAAGTCTTTGATAAGAACATAGATTTAGGCCACGTAAAGTTGACCACACGCCAGTAGAAATCCTAATTTGTATAATGAGTATGAGCCTATCGGTTTCGTAGGACGTAGCTGGGGTATTTGTAAGGGCAGCCCATGTTTAATAACAAAAGAATTTAAATCTCTAAGATGAGAAAATACATGATAAACATACGTAAAAGTTCACACGATTTCATTACAGAAACATTAAAATGATGTTAGTTAAAATGATGTACAAAATGCAAAACATGAAAAAACTGAGAGCTCAACATGCTCTGTAGCAGCAATGCAGCGCAAGCAAACAGACAACTATTTCACTTATATATTGTATGAATGATGAAACTGTATACATTTGACCATTTTAATGTTACGTTTACTACTTAAAACATTTTTGTCAATGACAACTTCAAGTTCAGCTTACTTAAGCTACTTTGCCGAGGATCTTTGGCAGTACTGTAACAAAATCAACTTATGTATTACAGCCATTCAAGTTTTATCAATGTCACTGGGTCAATGTGTAACAATTGAGAGTCAAATAAATCCCCCAAAACAAATTGTAATTTTGAAATACTCTGGCACCAACGACATTATTGACGACTATATTATGTAGTTTTTAAATTGAAATTTCTTCCCATAGTGAAGCTGTTGTCCTTGGAAGAACCCTAGAAAGCAAATCATTTTTAAGAAGGATAATTAAATTGCTACTTGGAGAACCTGGAGATTATGAATACCCTATAGAGTTATTGATTATAAATGTCTCCCTCCCCATATCCTGATCTAAATTTATAACACATATAAGCCTCTCAATACTTCCGCCAGTATTTGAATTTTAAGCTGTATTAAACAACAAATATCTAAAGTAAGTATTTATAACGTCATTGACAGAAGAATTTGTTGTTATATCCCTAAGTAGGTCTCACTAACAAAACCTCCATGAAGCTGTCAATACCATTCGACTTTGATCATTAAATTATATAAATATAATTTTAAAATACACCCGTCTCCTCGAACTCCTAATTAACGACCTCTTCCTCAGATATCTGGTGATTAAAACCAATACTCAAATGAAATAAGAATCGTCTTTTGATAAGCTAGACCACATAACATAGTAGGGGGATTCGGCTCTGGCAGATGTAGGTGGCAGATGGTTATTGAGTGAAACTCTGGTAGTATTGTTTACTACTGGAAAGCCCAGCCGCCTGGGTGGGTTGTTCTTTCTTTGTGGAAAGATACTCCTGTATTCACGTTATCGTTCTGCAAGTCTCTGCTGATCTTATGTAAGTATCATATCATATCAGAAATGTTGCATAATTTATTCAAAGATGAGTTGTTTTTGCTCTAAAAAATCTATGAAATTTATGAAACTATACAGTGATTATGTAAAAGAACAAACTGTATAGACTTTCAGTGTCTTGCAACTTTTCAGTTACTTATAATGACAAATAAATTACCTACTAAACTGTATGAGGGCTACATGATGAAGAGTCAGAGCCTTCATCAGGTTCATTTACTACCAATTTACCTTCGTTTCTGAAAACGTATGTCATGTTTGTCTGAACAAAAACAAATGTTCCTATCGCTTTTTTGGAAAGTTTGATTGCATAATTTTTCTTCTACTTTTACATTTCTGCTCCGCTCAGAACTGTGTTGAAGAATGTTCGGGAGATATAGGACCAAATGCGAAATGTTTTGTATTTTCTTGTATTGATATTTACTCCTGCCGTTTTATATCTTAAATGACGATATGAAATAGCAATCAAATCTCAAGTTCACATTCAAGCTATAGTGAATAAAGGACGAAGGCTTTAGTTAAATTTCAAAAACGTTTCAACAAATAAATGAATAATAGCCGATTTGCACTAACCAATAAGTGATCAAAGTACGAATGTTGATTAAACCAGTATAATTAATTAGATAAGATAAAGATAACAGTAGTTTAAATGACAATGGTTAACAGATAAAGGTCAAGAAACGACTTTAATTAGCAGTCCATCCGTTTCTTTACGAAAGATAAGATTTATTCTAAATCAAATTAGTTGAATTTTTCTGACTATGACAAGGCTGTTACAGTTGAAAACACCAGCAGTTCCTTATTCAATGGATGTGATCGTTACGAGTCTCGAATGTAAGCCCAGTGTTAACAACAACAACCTAATGTTGCATTTTCCACTTATCTTTCACGACCCGTGTTATACCTAACTTGTGGAAGCAATCATGTATCATACCAGTACCTAAAACCAGTGCAATATCATGTTTGAATGACCTACGTCCTGTTGCCCTCACTGCTGTGCCAATGAAAGTTTGTGAAAGTATATTTTTAGAACGCTTTAGACCATTCGTAACTCCATTTTTGGTCCTACCAGTTTGCATACCAATCAGATCGAAGTTGTGAAGATGCCATTCTTTTGATCCCTCAAAAACTATATTCTCATTTAGAACTTTCTTGCCGAGGACTTTTTGCCCGTGTGACATTTTTCGACTTTTCGTCTGCATTCAACACTATTCAACCACATATTTTAGTCAGTAAACTTATGAATATGGACGTTCCCGGTGGTTTTATTCACTGGATTTTGAACTATTTAACTAACAGAACTCAGTTGGTGAAACTCAGCCATTCGTGCCTCTCCGATGTTATTCTTTCAAATACAGGGGCACCCCATGGAACAGTTCTAGCACCGTTCCTATTCACACTTTACACGTACGATACCAGGTCATCAGAACAAGGGTGCCCACTCATCAAGTTTGCGGACGATACTGCCATGATTGGCTTAGTCAATGGTAATGGTGATGAAGCTTACTTACGTCAAATTCAGTCTTTTGTGAACTACTGTGATCTTAACTTCCTCCAATTAAATGTTGCTAGGACCAAAGAAATGATTATTGATTTTCGTCGCAATACTAATCCTACACCCCCTGTTGTTGTCAAATGAAGTGTAGTTGATCGTGTTACACTTCCGTGTCTCAAAACCAATAGATACAGAGATTCTTTCATACCCCGTGCAATTAAGCTTTTCAATGAGGTTTTGTTACGTTGACTCTCATATATTGACTTTTTCTTATCATTCTTACTGTCTTATTGTACAATATACACATCTATTTTTGTAACATTTTCATTGTTTTATGAGCGAGTGCCTGAATTTCCCTTTGGGATCAATAAAGTTTTACTTACTTACTTACTTATGATTTGCGTTTGACGATACAAAAAACCTCGTAAACAAGCACGCGCACGCCCCCCCCCCCCCCACACACACATTCGAAAGATACTTGCTGACATCTATCTTAGTCTGCCAACGTGTTATGAACGATTATATACCCTTGTGCGTACTTGTCGATGTGCGTTTGCTTCTATATATGAGTGCGAGTCGGTTATGCCTCAGCTTGTCCTTACAATCGCTATAACTGTTATTGATAATGCCACTGTTCATCAGTGTATTGCTTGTAACAGTATAGAATCTTTATGATAAAATGATCGTTACCTGAAACAACTTTCTTACGAACTGCTACTTGTTCTTGTGTGTGCATAAGCTTGATATAATTATTAGAGAGACATAATTTACATATATCATTCTGTATCCGTACACAGTTGCATTACCACCTACAATCAATTCCTTGAAGGTGTTGAAGGTTGACCTTACGGAAAAAAAAACATTAATTTGTAATAGACCTTGTGAAGACACTGCATTCGTATTACCATACCCCTTTGAAATTTGAGAAGTTACTCTAAATATCTGAGGCTCATCAATGAAAATAGCTGGACTACATAGTTTTACACACAGAGAGTAAGATGCAACACAAAACTCACAGGGAATCAATAGTTTCGTGATCTCAAAGGACGTGTTTACAATGTATTACAGATTTGTAAAGGATAAATAGAGGTGAATGTCATACACTAGTGCTCAGTACTACAGTAACACCTCTAATACAATGGTCTAAAAAATAACTGTAAACATTTAACATGTTTCCCACCTTACATCCCATCTCACATCACGTTCACCAAATGTTCTAAAACAGTAACATTGTTAGTGTTCTGTAACACATGTTACATTATTACAAACCCTAAATTGTAATTACTAATGCACGGTGTGGGACATGAACAGTATTTGCCGAACCAACCATTAGTGCGAGTTCATTAATACGCGGTTCTTAAATCGTCGTATCTAGTCGTTTTATGCTATAAGTAGGACTAAGAATATACTCGAACATGGTATTTCTTCGTTCTCGACATGATTAATTGGCGTAATTTAAAGAGAGGCTTGAACTGGAATCGGCGGTACCGTAACTCATTTACTTCATCTCGTAGGCATCCTTATCTTCATAGACTCCTTGTCCAGTCGCTTAGTTCGTTGTCTTGCATGGGAATAAGTTAACAGCTTTGAAGTTGTTACAGTGCCACCCGTAACACATGTTACCGCGTTACGAACACAAAGTAGTTATAACCGACGCACAGTTGTGTGACATAAACAGTAGTTGCTGTAGCAGCTATGAGTATCGGCTGTATACGTGGGTAAATGTACTGGCCAAATGTTTTTTTACTACAAAAGTCACAAATAAAGACGACGGGAAAAGATACTCCAAAGGATTTAGTAAACCTGGCAAACTTACGTAACGATGTATTGAGCAAACCGTCTCCTATGCATCTTACAATACTTTTATGAATTACTTTAGTTAAAACAGGAACAACAACAAGGAAAGAACTTAGATGTTTAAGGTTGTTCGTCTACGTACTAACTATTTGGTTTCTTCGTCTGTACTACTTCGTCTGTACTACTTAGACGTGATGTAACTAATGATTGCTTGGGTGTGGCAACGTAGTACTAAAATTTAATTGGACCTTCATACATGGCTGCCACACCAAGATTGACCTTTTAAAAAGACATCTGGGAGCAAACAGATCTGTTTTGAGTCTTTGAGCCTTTCAATTGATATGTGTACAATATTCTATGATATTAGTTAATTTTAGTCAAAGAAACCTGTAATAAATGATTTCTTAACAACACATTGCCAAAGTTTTCAGAAGAATTAATTTGACTATATCAAATGATTTAATATATAGGCTCACAATCTATGATTACACACGACCTTTAACTATATACAAATATGTAGAATGGTTTCAAATAACAATAAAATCTACCTAAATATTACGTCGCCTAGATTGAATATCGGTAACTTGAGTAAGTCGAAAAGGTGGAAAACTGTTATACCATCGTATAATATTATATCTACTTGTTGTACATATAGTCATTTGCTTTTTAATACCTAACTTCGGTAAAAACAGAAAGGTCATAAA
This sequence comes from Apostichopus californicus, assembly GCA_020650975.1. Lineage (NCBI taxonomy): Eukaryota > Metazoa > Echinodermata > Holothuroidea > Aspidochirotida > Stichopodidae > Apostichopus > Apostichopus californicus. Next base: position 12,982 of record JAIPMN010027032.1, read on the forward strand.
CGCTATTTAAATATTTACATTCTATGTATACGATAATACAACACGTATTCTATCGAAATTTGTAAATTCAATTTGTGGTTATATACATTGAATAAGTAAATATATGCATGAGCAATTAAAAACGTAATTGCATTAAAACGCTGCAAAAGTGCTAAGGTATTTAATTTTAAAATTATGTTGTTTTCATTCAACCTTGATTAGTTGTTACCAGCCCTGCGTGGGGATGATCCATGTTCAGGGAGACTCACTACTCTCAGTGCACGATTTACTAGTTTCATCCGTTTTTCGTTTACACCAAACAGCAAAATGTTTACAATTGTTCGTCAGAATATTGTAGTATAAATGTTTTTTTCTAGCATATTCAGATCTAGCCTTTTGGATTACTTCATCTGGAGAACAGATGTCACTTTTGTTGTAAACTACACGTAAAATTGGAGGTGAAACTTTCTCTACTCTTTCTTTGATACGGCCAGGGAAAACATTACGAATTAATCCTAATTGTCCCATTTGTAGGTTTACGGAAGCAACGATTGCGTGACAGCGAGGATGGAGAGTAGTATGTGAGGTGACTATATGATCACCGGGTAGTAATTCATTAAGTTGGACTTCTTCGTCGGTCTTTTTCATTGTCAAATGAATAGCATGGCCAACAACTGATGCAAGAGGGTTAAAAGAAGTTCGAGGAGATTGGGGTACTTGTTCAATACATTTGATCAGAATTGGGACGACCATATCCGTTGAACGCAGTTTTACATACCAGTTTTCCTCTGCCCATGGTCTTTCAGAGAGCATCTCATAAACCAGGAAGTTGTGAAAAGACAAACATTTTGAGAACTTTGTACAAAACGACCTAAACAGGTTTTGTTCTATTGTTGTGTGTGCGTCACGCTCGTTGAGCTGAAATGTGAATGCTAAATCGGCAATTATAATATAGATACCAGAATGAACATCTGGTGCAAAATACTTTGTATCCGATGAGAAAGAAGCTTTTACCTCTCTTCCAGTAACCCATGTAGAACCTAGTGTGTTCTTCAGTGCATTTGTAACTACCTCACCTACATGCCCCATCACCCGCCATTGCAAGTCTGAACCAAACCTGCAGTACTTTCTAAACATCGTGGTTTCAGTAAGGAATATGTTGGAAATGTATGAATCACATGTGCACCATGCAAGCGCCCGTGCCCTTACCAAAGATGGTTTGTATGGTACTTCGCCATTGCTCTCATAAGTAATAACATATAAATCATTAAGTTTTGATCGACAAATTTTCTTTCCATAAATCTTAATTTGACCAAAGTGAGACGCTTCAATGACAATAAGCGAAACGTTTTCGTCCGTGTTAATAGATTCTATAATAGCATTTTTGTTATGATGGTGTTCATCTGATTTCCATTTAATGTGATCGCCTACTTTGAATGCTGAACGATCTCCGTCATTCTCGCTGGGCAAAGGTTCTGAAAGATTAATGGAACATCTTCGAAGACAAAGCGGTTGACCATCAACAGATATCTCTCTCGTAGTGGCGAGGTCTCTAAGGAACATTTTCTGTAACCATTCCTTTCCGCACGTCTCACAAATAGCTCCTACAATACTTTCATTTAAGTAATATTTTCTGAAACTGCGGGAGTCGCCAGTATTACAAACACATGTATCTTCGTTAGGCCTGCTTTGAAGAATTTCAAACTTGGGAGACTGTTCCGTCTAGAAAGTTAGAAACGAATTTAGTTAAGTTAAATAATCAATGGAAAGAAAAATCATACTGTTACACATATTTTGAAATTGGTGTACATTATATGTGCTTCTGAAATACTACTGGAATAACTTAAACCACTGTTTATTTAAAAAAAAATGATTAGAAGAACAAGTTTGTTTTACATGACTCAAGCTTACTAAATTTAAATTACTGTCGAATCTTACACACTAAGTACTGCCTAGTCCAACGGAATTGTGAAACTAACAAGTGCTCACTTAAAGTCCAATTTATCATTGATGGTTTCCGATACACACAGAGAACACAGTAAATATGGGAATATGTGTAATTCCAACAATGCAATGCAATGTTTGATGCATTTGCTGGAATTACACATATTCTCAGTTCTTATTGTAAACCTAATGACACATGCTCACGATTTATCATATATATCAGCAAGATCCAGTTTTTACTGTGTTACAATACTTTCAGATTCAAAGTAGTTACTGTAATCTCTGTGTGAATCGGTCCACCATGCGCTTAGTCAGTTAATTCAACGCGGCTGTCAAACTTTCATTGTACATGATAAGCAATCTCTTCAACTTGATATATCACGTATGAATGAGTACTGAAGTTGATTATTATTTGCGTAAGTTGAGTCGGTACATCACATATCTATGTAATGTAGGCTTACCGCAATTCTAATGTTATAATGAAAGTGAAGAGAAACTGAGTTAGAGCATGGAGCTATCATCCCAGTTTATAGCTCCATGGTTAGAGCAAGGTCAGTTTATTCGTATCGTTTATTTAACATGTCACATAAAAGATAGCGTGATAACGGATATCATATGTTAAATTGTTAAACGTTCTTGATACATGTGGAACCTTTTTTGGTCTACAAGAAAGATAAATCCTAAAATGAATATTTATCTAACGAAGGAGAGGCTTAGATGCAAACATTTAAAAAAAACATAGAAAAGCTATATTTATAATCACTCTACTGTTTCAGGCAGGTATCTCGCTTAAAGATAATTACCTATTTCATATAAACTGGTAAAAAATTGAATAACTGGAACAAGCATACATGATCTATGATTAAGAATGATAGGTGTAACAACGGCTTACATGCTCAGAGAAGTTTAGAGGATAATATAAATACATAGGAATATCATTTTACACTTAACATTAACAAGAGAAGTGATTCAGTCCAATAGACATTTGCAAAGAACGAGTGTGCAGTATGTATCAGCAGAATTAACAGTGACTCTGTGACTGTGTGACGTACTGTCAGTTTCCCGTCGAAGGATACCATCCTCACTCCGCAGTTCTGGTTCTAATGTTTCCTTAAGTATGTCTGTCGCACCAATGTTTTACAAAGCACTTCTTTGGAGTTCTCTTTGGACATTACACGGACCTCTTCAAGATACGTGACCAATACGCAACCCGGAGAGGGATCCTTCTGTAATTGTCCGAACGTCCAAGGTGGGATGTCAAAGTATATTGCGAGAATTTGCGCTGTGTGAGTCGCACGGTCCAGTCTTTTTATTAAATTCACTTTTAGTTCTTCGTAATCTGTCAAATAAGCAATTAAAGAACGTTTGGTATGGAAAGCAAAACGGTTAGCGCATTTTATATTATTGTCGAGCAATCGTTATGTTGCTTTACCTTGATTATGAAGAATATTGTTTCCTATCGTATCTCGTTTTTATAACAAATTTTATAACTCACGTTCACGTTCCTTTGAATCGTATATGTAAAACTCACCGTCCCGTCTTTCAACGGTTGTGGAAGATTTCATAGCGCGTTGAAAATGGTCTTGTAATTTATTCTCATGACCTATGCCACCTACGTTCCTTAGATTCTTCAAGAGAGAACTAATGTCACTACGATTGATATGACCCTTCGTAACCACCATTCTCGTAAATACGTAACCAGGACGCATTTCTTCTTCAATTTCCGCTGTTGAAAACTGGTAAACTGTTGCAAGGGACTGCGCAGTCTTACGGTCTATTTCGTCCGCCATTTTACCAAGGAATTCTCCCCAACCTTCTGTATTTGGAGAGTAACGAGCAATTGACAATCAGAGGATCAATAAGTTATCTCGGCACCCCTAATGTTGCATAAATTGAAAAAGTATTGTAAAATAGTTACCAATTGTATTGTTATAGAGTTGTAACAATAACAAATAAAAAAACATCATTTGAAGGCGAACAAGAAAATCTTCAGCTTTGGAATTGTGCATCCAAATTGTATTTAAACATACTTCTGATATATATTTATACTGTAACAGACTATCAAAATAATCTTAGAAAGACATTTAACTGTGGGTCTTTTATTTTCATTCATGGTATTACAGAGCATAAGAATCTAAATATTTGTTGTTGCTGTTTAGTTTCACATTCTTGTTTTAAGATTTGAGAGATTTCGCGATATTATGAACACCGTTGTAAAGTAGGATCCATTATTACTGCTATAGATAAGATCTAATTGTAAGGCATAACATTGACATCAATTTTTATTTTGTGGTACATTAGAATAATTGTATGCCTTTAAAATTTCCATCTGTTTGCATTCCAATGGCAGACAGGAAGACTATAAGTGCTGTTCGGGGTTTGAGTAAAGAAATAACATGTGAAATTCTTGAGAACAATAAAAATCGGATCAAGCTTACCATGACTTAACTGTTCAGAAGTATGTCGTTGCGATTTGTCTCCATCTTTGTGCGTTCCTTAAAAAGTAAAAGCATTAATGTACAAATATAATAATGTTTCAAAATTAATAATATTTCAAACACTGTCAATTTTCAAATACACAATAGAATTCCAACTTGGAAAAAATGAATTTTGATAAAGCTTATCCAGTATATATTACAATATAGATTTTAACCAGTGTTCTTAGAGATTCATTGTTTTATTTTAAAAATGTACAGTTTAAACTTACCGAGCAAGAAGTGGAGAATATCATATCGTTACATTATAGTTAGCAAAATGAAAGAAAGGTGTGCTCTAATATATAAATGGTAGATAAAAGAATTCTTCTTTAAACAGGTCTTATATCTAAAAAGTAACTTACGATGTCTACCATGAGTTGTAGATGAAGTTTTGGACGCTAGGGTTATTAGGCGGTAAATTATATAATGAAATATAAAAGTACGTCACTCACCTCAAACACATAGTCCTTTTTGCGCTAGGTCGCCGTCCCGTACGAACCCTACAGACAGGCTCCATATGAAAAATCCAAACACAAATCCCAATATAGAAATCCTAATCCATGAAAACAATATAATTCGCCCGGAAGCGGGGGCAACACATATCCGATTTTATATGGAATAAAAATAGGGAAAAACAATAAAGGTTTTCCGTTCAAGCGTAAATTCGTCGTAAAATAATGTAATCGTTGTCGAGTCGTTGAATAGCGTAATCCAAGTCGTAGTCGTAAGTAGCTATATACCTTCACTGTGTTAAAGATTTCGCTTATCGTTTGTCAGAATAAAACTATCCATTGTTTTATCGAAACCAATGTCTCTTGACCCAGCATGAGTCATGACATTGATGAATTAATATTGAGCGTAATTAATCTTCTGAAAGTGAGGGCGCACTTCCGATTTAATAAAAGTGAAGTCCTCTACAAAGTCTCATCTGGCACTGGTAGTATCCCCGACATGATTGCAAATGATAGCCGGAAAACGATGACACTGTTGGAAAATCGATCGATTTACAATAAAATGTTTGGCACACAAGATGCAAGTGTAGTGCATCGGACAGGGAGCCATATTTTGGTTGTACATGTTTCCCTTTCGGCGTTCGTTGCTGTACCTTTATACATTATAGTTGATACGAACACCAGACAACTTAATTGCTCTGTAGAAATGTAGAGTTTATTGCCGAAGATGCAGCTTTAAAGACGTAATTGAGGTTATTATATGAATATTATATTTAACTTTGGCTCATGTTAGGATAGGGAAGTATTAGTGAGTTTGTGACCCACAATTCGTATTTTTCTTCGTACAACGTGGACCTAGTCTCAGCGTGGGTTAGTCTATCGTGATATCGTGTGGTAGGCCTAGGTTTATTGTTTCAGAGAATGCTTAACGATGGTATTCAAGTTCAAATCGAGTAATTTCTAAGGCGTATTTAAGTTTTGTACTGTTAAAATATATTATTATAAGTTCACATGCCTTGTTATTGTTGTATTCGAGGGCATCATGTGTTCATTTTATTTATTTATTATACAATTTATTATACAAAATTTCTATAGCGCCTTATCCAATCAGAAATTGCTCTAAGGCGCTTTACAGTAAAATACAAACAAACATGATATACAAATATATAAATCGATAATGTAAGGTATAAAAAGGGTAGAAAAAATTGTTATATACAATTTGACAATAAATTGTATAAGAAAAACTGCAAATGGGAAATCGAAAATTATACAAACAAATTCTTAAAATTTAAAATATATAAATATATGTGAAAAATTTTAAATTTTAAAAGCGCTATCAATGCAAAATGGAAATAATGTGACAATATAAATAGTAGAAAGCACGGTTAATGGAATGCAGATCTCAATAGAAAGGTTTTGACTAGTTTTTTAAATTCATCTATATTTTTGGCACACTTAGTGTAGTGCATCCCACAGGGAGCCATGTGTTGGTTGCACATCTGTCCTTTTCGGCGTTCGTTGCTGTACACATTACATATTATCATTACAACGAACACCAAACAAATA
>JAIPMN010027047.1:0-12676 GCA_020650975.1 Apostichopus californicus
AATTATCAGTGACTTCTAAGTCATTACAAAAACAGATCGTAAGTGGCAGGTCATATGCCTCATCATGTCCAATATCCAAAAAATCTTCAAGTCGGTCCCCTATGTCCTCGTCGGATGCAAAGTTTTTTGGCAGCCATGTTTCGTGTTATATTAATTTTGTTAATTTATAACACTAGGTTCCCAATGCAATAACAAACAGCGCTAACGTTATTTGCCTAACGAACGACGAAAAGTTTTATCGGAAAATACTTGACTAAAAGTACCTATTTCGCCGTTATTTGTTCATATATTGCGATGAAATATATGCTGAGATAAACAATAAATTATTAAGTACGAATCTTCGCATGATTCGGTGAGAAATGAAAGATATATTCCGATCGAAATTCTCACATGTACGCGTAACATATATGTTAGGATCAGAGTGTCTGTTGTTATGTTGTGAGGGACGCTATACGAAATGACCTTTGTACCAGGATTACGTAATAGCTGATGCTGGCTTTACTCGTGTTTGTGCCCTGAGGCATGTTTACTTATGGTGATCAAATTTTGTCGGTTACAATGATACTTCAAAGTGGGTTTTCTCCTTCTGTTTATAGCTCCATGGTTGAATCAAGTGAAGAGGAAGACAAGCAGCACACGTAATTGGAAGCTTTTAAGGAGTAATGGAAACTACTTAGGAAAAAATAATGGGATGTTGCTCCAAACCTGACAAACCCACCCAGCCGGGATGTACCCTTACGCTAAGAAAAAAAAGTTCCCGGTGACTGGGCTGTTCCCCAGAGGAGAACTATTCTTCTGGGGTTTGACTTACAAGCCCTCTAGCCACCCAGTTCCTAAACAAGGGGCCCCCCTCCCTCTGCCAAGGCTGAAGCCTCTCCCCAGATTAAAAATTTAATGTATCTAGGGAACTTTTTAAATTATTTTTTATGTTGGTTTTGTGAACTAAGTATTTAAGCAAGAGGTCTTGGATAGCTGCATGTAATTCATTTAAATGTATTTTCATCTATTTAATATATAATTTAATGAATATATTTACTATAAAATGACAAACACATATATTTCTCATAAAGGTTTGAAGTATCTTTGGATATATTCTGCAAGTTAGATCATGCAACTAGTTTTCCACCATTGCAACGGAATAGGATTGTTTCAATGAGTACATAAACTGAACTGAATTGTTTAAGCTTTAAGCTAGGTCAAAGATTGTCAACAAAGAATCTTCATCTCTGTGATTGTAATAGTTAAAATACTAAAATCATGACAAACATTTCCTAACTTTCGTATTGGAAAACTTATTGTCACATTGATCTAATTACTGTTTTAAAGATTGCCATGTTTGGGCATGTTATAGCTGGTGCAGCAAATCAAACTATTAAACAGAGCGAATAACTTTAAGCAGATAAACAAGCACCAAGTAGATCAAAAGATGATAAGTCGATTTAAATAGGTAAATGTCAATTTTAGTTGCATGAAACTGGTATAAGTCCAAGGAAATTGACTTCTACCGATTTAATTTGACATATCATCAATTAAAACTGGTATATGTCGATTTAAATTGGTATATGTCGATTTAAAATGACATATACCGATTTAATTTGACATACCATCGATTTAAACTGCTATATGTTGATTTACATTGGCATATACCGATTTAAATTGATATATCATCGATTTAAACTGGTATATATGTCGATTTAAATTGGTAAATGTCAAATTAAACTGGTATATGGCAATTTAAATCCGTAGAAGTCAATTTAAGCTGCTGGAAACTGGTATATAAGTCAAAGGAAATTGGTATATGTCGATTTAAATCGGTATAAGTCTATTCCCCACGATTTGAGACTGATGGCCCGCCATAGGAGCCGTGCCTTGCACGGCTCAAACAGGTCTTTCACTCTGACCATGCAAGGATATCAGTGGTATTGAAATTCTGGAACATTGAGGCTCTAGCATTAAGACTTAAAGGTCTTTCTCATTTATTAGAAAAAAAACTTCTAAAGAAAATTACACGAACGAGAATTGTTAAGATGATTTTGCATTTTCATTTAACCTATATAAATAACATTTACAACTTAACCATTGACCAGCTTACATGTCAAATGAAAGAGAAGGTTATACTTTAACCTTGAATAGAACAATCTCAAATCGGATATTCTTTCAATAGGATCCTTTTCAAAGGAAATATTACCAATGTAGTCTAAATAAGGTGGGCAGATAGAAATTAATAAGCTTGTCAGTAGTGCTGAATGGTATGAAAAGCATCTGACATAAAATATTGATAATATTGCAATTAGGGGATTTTGTACTCTTCACTTGTCTGAACAATGTTTCAATTGTATGATGATTTAGTGCTTGTTATCTTAATTTCTGATTATTAAAATCTCTGTCTGACAATTATTTTGTATGTGTTCCCTGAATATTTTGTAATTGTTTACAGTTCAATATAAATGACAAATAGCAGAAATACATGAAACTTCTCTTGTGTGGATACATATTGATGGTGTGAAAATATCACCCCACAAGAAAAGACTAGCACCTTGTGCAGAGTGAGACAGATTAGTTGTATTATGTCTGATCTAGTACACAGTATGAACTGAATCTACCTTTGATAATATGCTTATAAGAGACAAATGATAACCAAAAGTTACACTGCTTGGATTTCCAATCTGGAATGATAGCTAGTGCAATGTATGTAATCGGGCGTCAATCATGTGGTTGGGATGGGGGGGGGGGGCAGGGAGCCATGTCCCTCCACTTTCTGAAGGGTGGGGGACACAATACCAAGGTTTAGTGACTGACTCATGTAGGCGCTTGGCCTATCAGGCTCATAATGACTTGTGTATCTCATAAAGGGAGCTCAAGTATTGTACTACATGAGATTAGTAGTTATTATTGTTTTATTCTCATCTGCTCAACTCTCCTATGAAAACTATAACTTTACAACTAGGTTGAAATAAGAAATCCAGTTTCATTTATAGCGCTTTGTTTTGGTTTTCACAAGTTTTGTTAGAATAACAATAAACATAGAGAGCTCCTACGATTGCGTGAACAGTGTAGCAGTCAAATGTGAACAAAGGTTTAAAAATATATTTATTACATCTATATGTTTTATGAAGGTCCTATTAGTTTCATTGTTAGCTTCTATGTCAGTGCCCCAGCGTTTTAACTAAGAATGTTGAGGCACAATCCCCTACACAGCCTGCCCCACCCCCCCATCCCCACTCAGCTCATTTGGCTCCCAGTAGGTTCCTTTTCAAGAAATTGAAAAGTGCGCAAATCCAGTTTACAAGAAGCTGTTATGAGCTTGACTGTCTTGTGAGATAAAGTTAATTCGTCTTGGATTGAATATATGCTTTCTGTTTCCTTTAGTTTCTAAATATATAGTTCTAGGTAAGGCCCACATTAAATGGTTACTTTATTTCTCTTTTTGTTCTCCTTTCAAAGCTGATGTTACACCACCTGTCATCTCTGGTTGTCCAAGTGATATATTTCATACTGTTGAGATTAGTACTACAAATGTTACTGTTTTCTGGACTGAACCCACTGCTACTGATAATTCTGGTATTGCTACACTGGGCAACCAGTCACATCCACGCGGATCAAGTTTCCTTGTTGGTAGGACTACAGTGACTTATGGATATTCAGACCCAGCAGGAAATGAAGCAGTCTGTACTTTTGATGTGATTGTACAAGAAGGTGATTATTAAGATACAGTAATCATGACAGTATATAATAGCTTAATACGTTCTCTTTTATAAAGCAGTTTTCTCTACCGGTATAACAACAGTGATATACAGACCCTGGCCCACAGCAAACTGTGGTCTGTAACTTTGTAGTGAATGTTCAACAAGGTTATCATACCCTCAGTCAAAACAGTGCTATGTTGTAACCAAATGCACACCTTCAGATCACTAAAAATTCTTCGTGTTCCAGACTTAAAATTTGTTGTTGTCTGATGATGCATGGTCAGAATGAAAACTCCTGCAGGTTAATTAGGAATTTTGGGTAAAACAGACAATAGCAGTTTGGTGAATCGAGTGAAGAGGAAATCAAGCAGCAGACATATTTTGAAAGCTATAAAGGAGTAATGGAAACTACTTAGTAAAAGTAATGGGAGGTTGCTCCAGACCTGGCAAACCCACCCTGCCGGGAGGTACCCTTACGCTAAAAAAAACTAAAAAAATAGTTCCTGATGACTGGGCTGTTCCCCAGAGGAGGACTATTCTTCTGGGGTTTGACTCATAAGCCCTCTAGCCATAGGGGTTCCAGGACAAGGGGCCCCCTCTGCCAGGGCTGAAGCCTCCTCCCAGTGTAAACAATCTAATTTTTCTAGGGATCTTTTTAAATTATGTTTTACATAGGTTTTGTGAACTAGGTATTAAGGCAAGAGGTCTTGGATTGCTGCATGTAATTCATTTAAATATGTATTTTCATCTATTTGTAATATTTAATATTTAATTTAATGAATATATTTACTATAAAATGACAAACACAAATATTTCTCATAAAGGTTTGAAGTATCTTTGGTTACATTCTGCAAGTTAGATCATTCAAAGAGTTTTCCACCATTGCAATGGAATAGGATTGTTTCAAAGAGTACATAAACTAAACTGAATTGTTTAAGCTTTAAGCTAGTTCAAAGATTGTCAATGAAGAATCTTCATCTCTGTGATTGTAATAGTTAAAATATTAAAATCATGACAAACATTTCCTAACTTTCATATTGGAAAACTTATTGTCAGATTGATCTAATTACTGTTTTAAAGATGGCCATGTTTGGGCATGTTGATCAAAAGTAGATCAAAAGTAGTTCATGAAATATGACTGATAAGCCTCATTAAATTGATAAAACTGGAGCATAAAGCATGTGGTGGAGATATGCAGTGCTTCTCACACTGTAAAGCAGTGATGTTTAATCTAGGCCATCCCCGTTATGATGATCTAAATCTCAAATGGTGATGAGTAACTGAATGAACAACATCAGCAAGTGATCATAAAACAAAATTCCCTTCTCTGATGTCACAGGTTTTATTATATTAAATAAAAACACTGGAAGTTTAGGCAAAGCAAAGTTCGTATAAAAAATGACAAGGACAGATATTTATACATCAGTGTTTGTGAACTGTTAAACTAGGGTGTTGGTCAATTCATGTGAAAATATATAATTGTAATGCAGGGAAATAACTTCCAAAGTTATTTATTTTCACTCTGTAAAGTAATTTTGGAGAAATCTGTCACTGTCTTTCATTTGTTAATATGTTTTCCGAAATTCATCAGCAAACACGTAATGCGAAATTGATGGAAAAAAGTGTAATATTAAACAAATACAAGTTGTCATTCTTTAAACAGTAGTGTTTCTTTAACATTTTCATTCAAGCGAGTGAGCCTCCTTCCCCACCTGTTTATCTAGTTGCCCTGGTGATTCCAGTCCTGCTCATCATTATTCTGTTGGTGGTGATAATCAAGAGGTAAGGTGACCATCAGATTTAAATATTAAGTTTGGTACTAGAGCTGAATATGAACTGCTTGATCATTCCCCTGATTGATCTGAAGTGGATTATCTGGGCTTTGACCAATGGTTGGGGCGGGAGTGTGAGTTGGCCGGGAGGGAGGGACCAAAGGGAGGTGGGACGTTTGGCATAAATTCTGACAATTCAGTGCACAGTCCAGCATGACCTCTCACTTCATGCATAGATATCCAACATTCCTAATAAAAGAATTGAAGCAAACCTAAAAGATCAGCATCATCTATTTTTTTTTGGGGGGGGGGGCGGGGAGTGGAGCTGGGAGTTGGCATATGTAACCTAAATAAGTTTCCACAAAATTGTAAAGATGGTTTATGAACCATTTGGTTGTTTCCTCCATTTGTTTCCTCCATTTTGATGCTAGTAGACAAGCCAGGGAACAAACACCCCTTGTTTTATTTTGATATTTGGAAGGACCTACCTGCATGTCAACCCTTTCCCTTACAAATAAAGGAAATTATATGATATGATCTTCCCACTTCTTTAAAGTTTTAATTTAATGCAATTGCTGGACGATTTTTTCTTTCAATTTGTCTAACAATCATTCAAATAGAATCCGGCGAAAGCCTGCGAGTGAGTCTAAACCAGTAGATGCACAAGATGTTAATGCTGGTGAGTATGTTTCTAGTTAGTTCTTATGATACTTTATCACTTAAAACGTGTTAACATGACTGTTAATCAGGTTTCTAGAGATCACTCTTCACCTATGAATACTAATAAACTCTTGAGTGTCTGTGGAATCGAACCTTTTTCTTTACACGATTTGATATTTTAGATCCTTGTAGTTTTGATTCATGACCTTACCATTGCAAGTGTCATATTTGAAATATTATATTACTATATATTGATTTTAAATCAACCACAGGGATCCTTTTTCTTTTAGTGGTAAGGAAATAAGTGTTATACACTGCACCATAAAGTTGTTCCTCTTTAACTAATAGCACTAAACAAAAACCATTATGTGGTATACATAGAAGCTTGGTTGTAAAAATGTAATGTTACAGAATAAATCTCCCACCAAACAATGCACCTGAAATTAATTCCAGGAGTAACTGATGATCCTGAAGATTACATAGCTCTCGACGAACATTCCAGAAATACTCCAGCCCCAAAATATCAAGATCTTACTGAGAAAGAAGCTCCCACACAAGTATCAAGGTTTAAGAGGACCATTGTTGAAACAGCTGATGCAGCACCCAAGGCTATTCCTCGTCAGGGCATTAAGAGACAGACCGACTACCAGTTTGAGGATGTCAACCTGGGAGAAACAGATGCTCGTAAATTACCATGCGTTCCTCAGCCAGACCTGCAGAGTGAGGATGATACAGAATATGAAGACCCTGAGATGTTTGAGGAATACACAGGAGTTTATATTAACACTCTCAGAGCTAGCAAACCAATAACACCAACACCAATGAAGGTTACTGAGTATAAGACTTTCATGGGTAGAGAAAGGTCAAAGGTCATTAGTGAAATTGTCCAACAATTCACAGTAAGTAGTAATTCATTATTATCATGATTCACTCTGGTTTAAATCCTTCTGATATCTTTATTTATTTTGCATTTATGTGCTCTGCCAACATCACAAATATAGATTGTTTAGTTTGTCAGCAGTACCTGTAATGGATTATTAAAACTAACATATATAGACAGATATCATTGCTCTAGTGGAGTACTGATGAAGTAAGAAGTCCACACAAAGTAAGCAGATCCTGTTTAAAGTTGGAATCAGTGTTTACTTTGGACCTGCAAGCTATTTCAAAATTGCTGTGAATCAGTCACACATTAACGTTAATGCTTGATCAAGTCGTCAATATGACTGACTTCCATTGAAATTATGAAAAACGCAAGATAACGACCTAAATTTGTCAAATCTTGCAGACTCATTAGCTCTGCTGTTAATTAATCAATGAATATTCACAACTGACATCAGAGAGAGGGTCAGACACACTGAACCTGACAGAAGTAATTTGGCCACCTGTGCGTCCGAACTTAAGCCTTTTTGCCAGCTTTAACGATTGTCATCTGACAATTTCCTTTCCGATTCTCACTCTTTGAACGTCAGACTTCTAACCTTACTCTGACTTTCTTTCTTTTGTGGGGTGGGCAAGTTTTGTCTGTTTGTCGTTCAAGCAATGTTGACTGCGCATACAGTGTGCTGCATACCTATACTGTGGTTGCATTGTATGTGAGGTTCTAAACTGAGGAGATTGATTACACATGTACTCTTCTGTGTTTACTAATACTATTTCAAGGGCTCAATATTGTTTTACAATACTTGCTTCCTGCTCATTGGCTGTTTGGAAATGCTCATGAATTATTATGTCATTCATTCAGTCCCATGACTGTGAAGTCGTTGGGGAGACATGACGGTTGAAGCTGACATAGTCCTCCATTCAGATCTGTTAGCAGCAGTGGCGAGCAGGTCTGGCATGTCCAAGCCGGTCCAGTCCTTTACGTTGTTGGAGAATTATTATGTAGGCTACTGAAAATTGGATGGAAATTTAAATATGAAAAGGCCGCCCAGAAAAACCTGTCAATCAAGTTTCTTATGGCAGTTATTGAATATATGTGCATGAGAAACTGGACATAGTAGTATTTACCGACTGAACTATAGGTATGTGTAGTTAGTTACCCATCTGATGATCAGACTTTCCTATAAAGTAATGAAAAGTTATTATATCCTGAAGATGACCATTTAAAATGAAATATGACTTAAGCTGAGTTGATGAGATGAACTGTATATAACATGTGTAGTTTATTTTACCCAGCTGATGATCAGATTTACTATATATTAATGAATAGTTAGTGTAATCTGAAGATGAACATTTAACATGATGATTTAAATCCCTTGTTTAGATTAACTATATTTAGGATGTGTAGTTCATTTACCCAGCTGATGACCAGATGTAAATAGTAATGAATATTCAGTATAACTTGAAGATGAACATGTGAATCAATTCATAGTTTAACCTTACTAAGATCAAAGGAACTGACTGTGTTAAAGTGTAGATTATGACCAGGTAGAATAGCATAATGTTGACAATGATCAATACCAAGTCAATATTTTATGGTTTCCTGTTTTAGACGATGAGGAATTTACAAAGTGAATCATATCATCATATCACATACTAATGTCAATGCTAACACTGAGTTGGAAGCAAGAGAGTAACACTGTGATTAGTTCTTAATCTTTATGTCTTCTTGTTTGCTTTTTAAATTAGTTTCATGTCCTTGTCTTTATGCATTGTTTCAGATATCAAACCACTTTTGTTTTCTTGCATCAGGCTCTCAAAAAAGGACAGCAACACCCTTGGACTGCAGCTGTAAAGTTACAGAATAAATCAAAGAACTTCTTCAAGGCTCTCTTGCCATGTAAGTTTAACGTCATATTCTTGTTCCATGAGAGTTATATCTCATGTTAGCAGGTCATGTGACAGGTTTGTCATTTCTAGAGAGTTTATGATGTTCTTTTACTTGTTGGGTGATACTAGCATGAATCTTTTGAGCTTCTTCAGCAGGCTGTCACAGCTATGCTGACTCGTTACATCCCTGAATGCTTAGACAGTTCAATATGTGGATTATAATGTTTTAAGCTAATCTGGTTGCTTCAACTTTAAGTGTTATACAGACTCTTGAAGCAAATACATCAATATGCTCTAAAACTATATCTCAAGACTACCATAGTTTAGTTTAAAAGTCAAATTTCCTTTTTTATGACAAATACTCAATTTGCACATGCCAGTAAAATAAAGGACGAAAGGTGCTGATCTGTTGGAATCATTTAGAATTTTTGCAGGGATTCTGTACACCACAGATGTAATGATGAGCTTTTTACTTTTGTTGATTTTACCAAGATGATCATTCAAGGGTTAGGCTGGATACAGATGGCAGTGATGTTAGGTCTGACTATATCAATGCCAGCTACATCAAGGTAATTCTATTCTACAATATGGTGTCTGCTTGAAACAGTAACATCAAGGCAACTCTAGCTTTATCTTTACTCAATAAAAGATGTAATCAAACCTATAACAGAGTGTCTTGGATCCATTTTCTTTGATGCTGGTTTTCATTATTACACTCATTAAAGAGACTGCAGGGAGCAGCTGCAATTAATACTATAGCAAACCATTTCATACTCCTTCAAGAAAGAGCTGTTGTTTACTTTCAACTTTACAACTACTTTGGTTTAATTTTCATATTAAGTAAGAAAGAATTGGTTTAGATTAAAGCCTCTTACTGCAAGGTTGATATTAGTACATTCGACTTCAATTAACCATCTCACCTCATGTTGGACACAATGGTGATATGCATAAAGAGTGTTGAGTATGCAGTAGTGTTTTATGCTGCTTTTAAACCATGATCATAATTTTATGTCATTAGTGTGAAGGCAGCCTCTTTTGAAGATTTTCAGATTGTGATTTTGGAACTTTGCTGCAATCTCCAAAAAGCTATTACAGGGAAATGCAACTTAAAGATATTGCATGATCAAAAATGTAAGTTAAATAGCAACTAGTGCTTAAAATGGCATTTTCAACAACAGATTTTTGTTAATGTACCGAATGTACCAATATAAATATAAATCAGAACTAGAAACAAAACTGTGCCAGTTCATTTCAATTCAAGAGTAAAAATTATTTAATTTCTATGCTGTGTCACAAAAATCTTCAGCTAATTACTTTTAGAAGTGGTGAATCTAATACTGATTAGTTTGTATAATATTGCAGTGTTAATTCCACACATTGATGCTAGGTGGTATTGATTGAATGAGGAGTTAAACATTGGTTTACTTTGCGTTTATTGCAGGACAAGTGTTAAAATCGTTTAAAGAAATATAAACAACAATTGTCTCAAAACAGTACCCCATAGTTCTTTCCTTGAGTTCTAGTTAGTCTCAAATGATGTAAATGTGTCAATAAAATAACAAGAATGACAGTAATAGGCTTTGTATGTATAAACAGGGAACAACACTATGTTATACAATAACTACAGAAGGATAGACTAGAAGCATACTACACCTACAGTTGTCTGTCTGAGGGAGCACGTCCAAAATACGTACGTTCATTTGCGTGCTGCTGAGTTTGAACTCGTTCAAACGCATGCCTAAATCCACCCTGGAACGATGTTGAACGCATCCGAACGGACCGCTAAAAGGGTCACCGTTCCGATGCGTTCGTTTGTTAGGTGAAGAATTTAATCCGCTTAGTTACACAAAAGTGATGCATAACAAAGGGAACAAAGCAACATTATTTCCGTTCGGAAGCGTTCGTTTGCATCCGCAACACTAATTAAGTAGTAAAGCTTTTCTTTGCCAATATTTTCTCCGTTCTGAGGCATCTGTTTGCGTTCGTTTGCATGCAGTAGCGTTCTGCAGCGTTTGGCTTCGTTCAAACGTGTTTAAATTCATTCTGTTACGTTCGCGCACAGGTTCGTATAAAAACGTATAAGTACAACTTGAGTATAAACTAGTTGAAAAAAAATACCGTGTAGACACCTCGTATATTATTTAAAAAATTGATCACTACATGCCAGTTACAAGGGTTATTTCTGTGACCCAATTAGCCGAGGGTGAGCGTAACTTGAAAATGAAAACCGTTCTACTTCCATGCATGCAACTGTTACACTAACTTCATTGTTCGATCACTGATACATGCTCGCAAATTCCCGCGATGACAAGTCTTTCACCGGCAGGAAAGAAAATGGCCCAGTAAAGCGTTAGAAACATAAAATCATCAAACTGATAACTACAGCGTGTATCGTGATCGTTCATGGAACGACCCTAGACAGGTTCATTGGCCGCTTTCATTCAATTAACATTATGACGGTTTCGTTTCGTAATTGACGTAACAGCCTAACGTTACGATTTTTGTACAGCCGTAATATAAGTTAGGCTACCCATTACTTGTACAGTAAAAGTAACGTTACAAGGAATTCCCCTTCTAGAAGAAGTTATGTGTGCAAGTAGTATACCAAAGATGCAAAAATATTTGCAAACAACTTGTTGAGGACTAGAATCCAATCAAATCAGCACAGTACATCTTGTGATTGTCTTTGTGAAAAAATCATAGAAGTAAGCTTGCAGTTAGTGCTATGTATACTGCTGCGCAACAAACTGCGTCAATTTGAGCCGTATATTTTAGCAAAATAATTTTGGGCGCGAATTTTCTGCAGTTAAATTTTCTGTTATAAAAACTGTTATGGTTGAAAGAGGGAGTTGGTTGAAGACGTAAAACCCGCGCCAAAATCGTGGATCTTGGCCGTAGTCATGTAATTTTAACTACAGTAGCTATAGTCGGACCTGGCATTGGGGAGGGTTTTCAAACGAGCCGACGGCACTTCAACTGGCTTCTGGCCAACAGACTACCGCTAGGGTCAACTTCTGCTTCAGTTGCGGTAGATAATTAAAAAAGAAAGTTATGATCAGACAGAAATATTTCTTTAATCACCGATCTAATTTTATTTCAACTAGTATATGACCCTATATAGTGGCATATAACCTGGATTTTACCGTGTGTGTGTGTGGGGGGGGGGGGGAACCTAACTTATCGGGGCACAATATTTTTTTCGGGTTATAATGTCACGGGCGATGCTAGCCTCCGAATAAACGTGAAAAGCCCCCCAAAAAATCGCCATTGTGATTTTTTTATTGCCCGAAACAAGTTAGCGGTCGACTGTACGAAGGGATAGCATGGAAATAAAACGGAATTCATTGAGCACATGTCGGGGTTATTGAGACATAGAAAGAGCACTGACAAGGGAACTGCGTGATCAAGATGCAATTTTGACAACAAGCTGTTCTTGGGATAGTGCCATTACTCTCCGCAACTACAATATTCTTAACTACTTACTTTTGCTTACTATTTCAATTGTTTTTTGTTTTTTTTCTTACAAGAGAAAGGGATGACATTATTGGCAGTTTTCCAAAAGAGTGGAAAATGTGTCTAAGATGATTGCAAAGTAAAACATACATAGTATGGTACTCAAACTGGCAAACTTTTCCTGGCCCTTGCTCGGAAAAGCTGCCTGACGGACGGTCGGACTTTTTTGTACATTTTACTCCAACAATATTCACTTTTAATCCGGACGGAACATGCGGTTTACTGCCTACTTTTTCACACCAGATTAAATCGATCTTCTCAGTTTGTTACAAT
>JAIPMN010027049.1:5050-24982 GCA_020650975.1 Apostichopus californicus
AAATCTACTGTTCGTGATGTCCACAGCCTGTATCACTGGAGACTGATTCTCATATAGTTCTGCATGAATCACATATCCAATGTGTACACACCTTATACAAACTCTGCCATAACTTGCATTCACTCACAGACAATTTTGGATCCAGATCAATAAATATTATGGATTATAGATGCATTATTCCAACATGGAGAGTAAATCTCTATAAAAAGTACAAATGATGATAAAGTGAGATAAATCAACAATGGAAATTTTTAAGCATTGGCATCCTAAGGTCACAGATTTGATTGATTTACTCATAAACAAATAAAGTCCACTCCCTATCAGTTTCTGTTGTTGTATCAAATGAATTTTGGTGTCATCTTTGGTTACACAGTTTGTAAGATATCTGACTATAGACTGGATTAAATGGTCTAACCTCTTTTTATATAAAAAGTGTGAAAAGTGAGATAAAGAATTGTTGTTATTTCCGTCACTCCTCTCTTACATGCAAAGAGATTAATATGATATAAGTTTATTAATGCTTTGATACGTGATATCTTGGATTCAGGTCCTTTCTGACTTCAGAAATTTCACTAAAACGTAAAATTCAACAAGATTCCAGTGCATTGCAAAAATATATTAAAAGTTGAGAATGTTAGATTTACGAGGAAGTGGGTGCTGACCCTGAAATAAATCAGTGGAGGCGCAGTGCTAAAATGTTACCTACTCTTGTAGGCTAGTGAGATTGAGTGCATAAGTAGAATGGAGACAAGTAAGTTTTGATGTTAAAAAAAAACCAAAGGGTTCTTTTTTTGTAGGTATTTATATTTAATAATTATAAAGGAATAATACTAACTGGTAACTTGGTAAGGTTATTGCAACAAGTAAGTTGAGCAAAATAGAAATTTATTTTAACAGTGAAATTTAAACTCTGGGCTGCTTAATATACAGTAAAGTTGTGAGATGTACGGCAGCTATTAGTTAAGATTTTAGTCTCTAATTTCAGGCAGTTTTATCACTCGAGACTAAAACACCCTCTTAGACGTTCTAACCAAATGAACATTAATGAGGGAATATTTGAATAATTGATGGTTCTGTTCTCTCAGATTAATGAAGTTGTCTCCCAGATGTCTTCCAGACACTATGTCATATTAGTATAGTAATCGTGCATAAAGCAAGTGGGAAATTTCTTAAACTTCTTGAATTTTCAAACCAAAAACATTGCAAAGATCTGCTTTAAGAAATGAAACACACAAATGACTGCTCACTGCCTAGCATTTCTGAATTGGATGATTCAAATAAGATTTAAGCAGTTTAAAAAGCTTAGGAGTTACAGTATATAAAATGTGACAACAAGTATGTTGGCAAGTCAAAGATTAAATACATAATTATGGGAAAGGAAGTAAGTTACAACCATTTCATGTAAACAAGTCCAAACAACAAAGTTGGTCCTGATAACAATGTCATTATGTAATGGATGATGTAAGTGATTGTTTTATCACTGTACATAAGAAACTGTGTTTTTGGCCCTGAGACATCAAGAGGATTTAACGTTTAAATGTCCAACAAGAAATGTAGCTGTTTAGTACCGCCAGGCAAATTCTGAAAAAATTAGCACCGGCCGTGTAAAAAATTGCTGTTTCGTGTTTACCCTTTGTGTAAACTACTCAATATCTAGAACCTCAGGAAAATTGACCACTTTCCTCAAACTCTGGGCATAATGTTTTCACAGGGATGTTCAACCTGGGCTGGATAGAGCTCTACTTCTGAAAGACTGGTGGCAATGAATATATGCTAAATTTATGTATCGCTCTGCTGTGGGCACTCTGCAATATGCTTTGAAAAACCTTTCTAGAAATATTATTGCCGTCCCTTTTTCTGAAGAGGCTTCTCTGTCTCTCTCTAATTTATATTTTCCTTTTTCCCCTATTATATGTATTTCCCCTTTCTGTTGTCTCATGTCACCAAGTGTCCCCTATGACTTCAACCAAGTGTTGTCGGCACACCAGTGGAGTCAGATCACAATTTTATAAATAAAACCAGAAAGGTTTTGATGTAGAACCGTATCATTTTGGTTACATCCTTTACAACCTGTCATAGCCTGCTCCTATACAGTAGGGATGTCTCTATAGAACAGCTTCAGTGTTGGCCTCTTGGATTTTCCTAATTGCTACTTTACCAAGGCTTGCAGAGTATACTGCGAGCCATCATCATTTGCCAATGTACAACTTAACTTTTATTCAATGCAGAATATACTGCATATGTTCATCTAATGCGACTGTTTGTAGAAATGAGAATTATTCCCTTGACAGACATGTCTTGTGATGCTGTGTGTATTGTACTACAATTATGTTTGCATCAGTGACTTGTAATTTATACAGCCTTTGTACATGTATATATACCTTTAATGTATTTAGTATTAAATCTATCAATAAACATACAACAGGGGTCCGTGGTAAGTGTAGCTCTGCTGAATTCCAAACAGCCTGTACTAGAAACTCATCGACTGACAGGTTTTAAACCAGCAATAAAGGGTTTGTTGACTTCTGTACATAGTATAAATAGCTTCTGTTTACAATTGGTGAAGTTGCTGTAATAATGATTGAACACTTGAGGCATATTTTGTAAAAGCAAGTAGTTGGGTCTTTCAGTATTTCTAAGCTAGCGAAATGATGAGATTAATTTGAAGAAAAATCATGGGAGATCTTGTTGTATTTCTCAGTGCCAGATAGAGTATAACCAACATCGATACTTACCTGTCTCCTCACAACCACTGCACTGCACTCTATCTAGTTTGTCTAGAGTTGTTTCACAATATATTAGCACTGAAACCAAACATTCCAACAGACAGTTTCTCTTATACAAGCTCTATCCCTCATTCTACCACTGAATCTGTTTCTAAGAGCCTTCCAATCGTCCAAATAAAGTTTCAGAATAATTTACAATGCTGCTACTTAGCTTAAAATAACTTCATGAGTATTGTCATCCTTCTGCATCATAGAAGTACTTTAATCGAACAGCAAATTTTCACAGTCATTTTGGCCTTACCGCTCCATTTTCAGTCTGCCAACTGGTGCAACATATCTTCCAGGAATGTCACTTACTGTGTTATGTGTCTAATCTGTCAAGGTGAGTCATTACCCATCTAGATATCATTTACCTCTGATGACCTAAGAAAGTCCTGGTTTTTCTGTTTTATTAATTTCAGAATAGTCACAACAAGTCGGATGAACTGCTCGCAGCAGAGAGTCAGGCCAACTACCTCAGACACAATAGCAGTTTCATTCATGATATTTTCCATGCTCAGTTCCGGTCATCACTAAAATGCCTCAACTGTGGGCAGCAGAGCAGTACCTTTGAGCCTTTCTTGTGCGTGTCGGTGCCAATCCCCCAACGAACCACAAGAGTATTGACCGTAGTGGTAGCCTTCATCACGGGGGAACCACGGGTCATAAAGATGGCCGTCAAGGTAGAATCAAGTGGAAGAGTGGCCGAGTTAAGAGGAGAGGTTGCCAAACAGTGCCGGATCGCTGTTACAAGGGTAGGTCATTTTTAAGGCACAATGGTATGACAGTATTACCAATGCAACAGAGGGTATGTTGGTATCAGTGGTTTGGCAGGTTGCCTGATACTTGTATACCAAGAAGTATAAAATATGATAATGATACCAACTGGTATGAGATCAAGATACTAATATTCTTGTACAATTTCAACTTAATTTTCTGGAAATGAGCTATTACTCCATAATTATTATTCAACTAAAGTTGCATAATCTCCTGAAATGATGTATGGATGTCAGACAAACCATCACCATCTTCATAGCTTGTCCAACAAACCCAGCAAAGAGCAAACCCCAAGTACCTTTAACCTTCTCGTTTTATATTGTTGATTTACGTATAAATATTCTTACAATCATGGTGCATTGTTTCTCACAGAAGTACTGTACTGCTTTCAGTGATGCATCTGTTAATCCACTTTGCTATAAGATTCCGCACATGTTGCAGAAAAAGAAAATCCAGAGAGTCAACAGGTTTAGCCATTCATTGTCACATTTTCTGTGAGAACATGTAACATAATATTTTCAAGTTTTGACCAATTGTTGACAGCAAAGGTTTTGTACGAACCATCATACCAAGCATGTTGTTAATTCTAGGTGTTTAGAATTGTCAGACTTCGACACTTGTTGACCTTAAACTGACCCTCACAAAAAAAACAACAGGGTTCTTGCTCTAACTAAGGTGTACCCACATTAGGTATGAACTTCAAACACGATGTAAATTTTGAGTTGACAAACCTTTATGTGTAGGTAGTAGTTCTGCAAAATTTGAATCTTGATATTTTAGGTATCTTTGATACTGTATTGTTAGACCAATAAACTGGTATTGGTAATAATATTGATACTGTTGTGCCTGATCGCTTTGATACTCTAACATACCCCGTAGCAAGGCTAGTTCATTCTGTATTAAAACTGCTTATAGCTTTGGCTTAAAAGGTTGTCACTAGTGTACAAAAGTATGCAATTATTGGTCACCCATAACTAGTTGAAAACATCTGTCAAAAACGAGAAGAGTCATCATCTCCAGAAAAGTACTTTGGCATCAACTGACTGTAGTTCAACCATCCATATATGACTGCGGCTTTAATGGCATCACTGGCTGCTGTTCAGTGGACATCCCCTTTAATACTTCATGCAGGATCCATTGGATTGCTATATCTGCCATAAAAATTGATTGGAATTATAACAAAGTCAACTGTGAGGTCCATGATAACTGAATTTCAATGGTTTCAAACAACTAATGACTATGGGTGATTGTGCATGACTAGCCATTATTCTTCTGTGACTGCATAAACATGTATGTAGACTGCCAGATACTTACATAACATAAACAGATCTTACATTGCTGTTACAGTGTCTTAATATATGGTACAGTAGTATCGTTTCGGCTCACAAATGTACAGTTATATGGAGTTGATGAATAAAGTGTGTCTAGTAGTCGCTAGTCTGGTCTATTCGTTCGCACGAATCTCAAATATAATTTGATCTCGTGAACGTCTTAAAGCAGCTTCTCACACTTTAATGAGAGCAAAACACTTAAAAGATTCAAAAACGAGATGGAATTACCTCTAGGCAGATAGATTGTGACTGTTTCTATTGAAGAGGGGGAGGATCCTATATCTGGAACAAATCAGGTCAGAGGAATCTAAAAGTTTCCGTGAGACTGGGACAGGGAGTCTGGAACATTCATACACCAAGTTGGGTGGAAAGTGTGTAATTATAGTAACATGTTATTTCGATTTTAATACCCTTTCAACCTCCATGGAAACTTAATCATGAAGGGTTATTAATGTACTGTAGTGGTGCTAATAATAACTTCTCTACTACAGTATATGGTAGAAAATCATGATTGGTGTAGTACTGAAAAATAAAAGTGGAAATCGGTTTTTAAAGTACATAAGAAAAGGTCTCCATAAAGCAGATGCTGAATAACCAATGATTTCAATCTTTGTCAGCCATTCTACGCTCTGAGAGTTACACTCTCACCATGCACTTATTCGAATTACACAACGTAAACTGTTGCTATGCATTTAAAATATGAAATGCTATTTATGTCCTCAAGAATGCTGGTTCACATGACTTCATGTAATAACTCTAGAGAGCTTAGCTTCTCAAAAATTGAAGACAAATATAAAGTATCATTCTGCAGCCAATCTCCTTTCAAACCCAGATCAAAATATTTATTTTTATCAGCAAATGGCATTCGCTCTTCAACTCTCCTTGGGAAACAAGATTTGAGCTCTTGAGATGAGAGGGAAACTAAATAAATTGACTGCTTGTCAATGGCCTTATTGCTGTATATATACCTTCTTAAGGATAACTTTGATAGGTTTACATAGCTCAGCTATATGAAGTGTATGAGATCATTCTAGATCTAAAGAGGCTTTTTTCTTCTCCCTGTTCTAGTTTGCGAGTGTTTGGAGGTGCTTGGCAAACTGTTTCATTCCATTATTTTAGTATAGGTCAAACTTGGATCTTGGACAGGGATATGAAATTCACTCCCAGTAAGACTCTCAAATTGTCAGTCTCTGTTATACTGTAGCACATTGGTAATTGACATGTAGCAAATTTTCCCATTGCCTCCCATTCTCCTCCGAGGGCACAACAAATTTATTGACAATTTACATTCAGAGTTCAATCTGGGCAAGCAGCATTCCCATGTTTTGGGATGACTGTGATGAAATAAATTGTGACAGCTTTAAATTCACTGGCATTTTTCTGCCCGCACAAATTAATGTTGCTTTTGTATTAATTCAAGGAAAATGCATGTGGGAATTTGACTTCAACCATGAGATTGGGCATATTTACTTCGCTCCCCGCTGACCTGTCTCCCCACAACATTAGCACCTCATTCTACCGTGTCTAGTATGCCCTGGTAATCTTTTAAAACTGTGCACCCTCAGTGACCGGCCACTTCCGGTCAATGCCCGTCCTTCTCATTCTACCACCCAAAGTGTTTTAAGTTTTATCATGTTTTGGCAAGTGACTAAAAGTATGAAATTCTAGGCTTGGTATGGGTCCAATGTATATATCGTAGTCCATGAAAATACAACTCTGAATGAACTACTGTAATGTGTTCGGTAACATTTTACTATTATGTAGGGAACTGATATACATTTAAAGGAATCAATTCAGTCTTCTTCAACTATATAAGTTCCTTTAAAGTCAGGTGTTGATTTATTCCCACAGCTGGTCCTTTGTGAAGTCTATGCAGATGGTTTCTACCGATGTTTTTCCGACCTGCAGCCTCTTCACGATGTTCGAGATGGAGACAACATCTATGCCGTTGAAATTCCAAACAACTCGTACAGTGCGCTGACCTCTAGCCAGGTTCGGCCATACATACATGGTGTCTATCATGGCCAGCCAATCAAAGAGCCGGTCACTCTTCTAGTTATTAATCAAGTCGGTTATGGAAGAGTGGGCAAAAGGTAAGGCTTCTGTAGTTTTCAAGTCCAGTGTAACGTTGACCATTCCCATCAACTGAAATGTTGATTTCTAAGACTAACTGGGTTCCTGTGTTTGCACTGTTAATTTACTGTGCATGAAATGAGTATTATGCTTCTGTGTAATTACTGTTTAGGGATTAGTACTTAGGGAAGGAAATAAAGGAATCCCAAACAATATTGCTTTTCTTCAGGTTTTAAATCCAGTTATTAAATTCGTTGGGGATTTTTCTTGTATATTTGTTTTGGGGTAGACAGAACATGTTAATATAAAACTTACTTGAAATCCACAATGCCATTACAGTTTAATATGTTGGCGTTGGTAGGACACACCTGTGTGGTTGGTTGCTTGGCTGAATTCTTTCTATTCGTATCTCAGGCTGCCATTTTCTCTCAGTAAATAACCACATCACTCTTGAAAAACAGTTTTTTTCCACCGCCCTCAATCATTTATACTATCGTAATTTGGGTTGAAACATTATTCTTAAAGGGTAGCTCATATTTAAACTCATTATATATCTCATTTTGTCAGGAATATTGTTTGATAACTTGTGTTCACTTCATGAGATATAATGTCAGACTGCAAGCCCAATGTTTATTTTAGCCTACCCTAGTATCCTACCTATCATTTATCAATGCTGAATGCACACAGAGATCAAGATGAACCAAACTGTTTATAGATTCTGATTGGTTGTATCAGCACATCTACATATCTTGTGTGGATGTAATTTTCGTATACTGCCTGACTAAGCTTTAAAACTCTTTGCTATCCAGTCCGTTAGACTACAGCAAGGTTACTCAACTCAAACATATAAATTGTAACCGGATACAATGGTGTCCTCTTGAAGTATAATATGGGTGGGTCCCTGGGGACCATGGAATAATGCATATTAACATCAAAACCAAACTTAAAAACTGTTTTCATATGTAGGATGATGGATGATGACGGCTAACTACTAAATTGTTTTTTTCTCCATAGATTCGGACAGCCAATGGCCATAGAGATAGATCGAAACGTTAATTTTAATCAACTCAAGGTTGTCTTGTTGAAGGCAATGGGATGCAATCATATAGAAGAAGTCATGTCAAGGGTGAGTTGCTTGCATGTGTATAAAGCTGAAATTGCAGGGAAATAATATATGCTGTTCAACGTATATCTTTTAACACTGTAATGTCCATCTAGCATGACCACAATACATATTCCTTTGTGTGTGCAACAGCTGTACAGAGCTGCTTTCTGCATTTAAACAATGTACTTGTGCTCGATCAAACAGACAAACCTCCATCTTTAAGTAGCACTCTTCGTTCCAGTGTTGAACATGAATAGAATAAATAGTGTATAGTTTGCTGACTCGCACAGTTCAACCCACTTTCCAATATTATTTAAGTGGATAATGCCGTGCGCTCTGTTGAATTTGAGGGGCTGATCACAACACCCACACTTCGGTGTCCATTACTGATATACATAACAATTTCAGTCAAATAAATCAGTCCTGAAAAGATATATAGGTATGAATTATTGTGATTCAGAAATTCAGAATAATTCATATATGTGATGGTTTACAAATTTGAGGTGCTAGTGTGTTTTTGAGTGAATGAAATGCCAGTTGCATTATGGGAATGTGGTATAATAATCTAGCAGAATTAGTGACAGGTTATTTATTTGTGATATCATTTACATGATTATTAAAGGGAGAGTATAGCCGATGGTCATTAAAGTAAGTCATGATATTTTGATAATGAATAATGTATACACATGTGATAAATACAAAGGATATTGCATTTCCTTTGAAATGTGAATATATACCAAACCCTTATTGATCAGATATTTTAGTCTTTGGTAAATTGATATTTTTTGTCCTCTATTAAAAGGACGACAAAGTATGAAATCTTTTCCTGTCATATTTATATTTTTACTATATAAGAAGAAGAAGAGAAGAGAAAATTAGATAAGGAAGATGTCAGGAGTCTGCTAGTTTGTCTTAAATAAAATGTCAGTAAAATGACGGCCTCCTCTCATCCTCTCATATATAAATAGAATCCAAATGTCATGGGAGTATGCCAAACTCTTGATGACCCACAAGGAGTTTAACCAGAGTTAAATATGTCACTTATAAATCAATGTTAGTGACATAACAAGCTTTATTGCTTACAAGCCAGCCTAGCAGTATATAGCCCTACTCTTGATTATTGCAAGAAGTTTAATCACTTGTAACTGATTCACTTATATCAGAAGCTTGTCTGCTCTACAGCATACAGATGTCATTGGTTTACGATAAACGTTTGATTATCGCAACAGTTGAACATGTATTCTGAATGTGTTGTCCCCTTACAACCGTATACACAACTGAAATATATTGTAGGGAATCTTTGACAGCTCTGTGTTTTAGTGAAGATTGAGCAATTATAATGAGGTGTGAGGTGTGTTCATATATTATCAAGTAAGCTAACAATATATATGGATGTATTGATGCCCTACATTGGGAAAACACAACTGCAGCTTTCAATATTGGTTTCAACAACCATACACACAGTATCAGGAGAAATAACAATGGATGCCCCGTAGCTGAACTTCACCGTGATGGTAAACACGGACAATTTGAAGTTAGCATTTTAATTTGGCGATAAAATCTTGACACATGCTTGCAAAAAAAAAGGAAATAAAACTCATCTCACCCTGCCAGAGCAGTAGGGATTTTTCTTTTATGGCCAACAAACAATGTTAATGGAAGCATTTCAACAGTGTTTGACTATTGTATGTTTGTTTGTTCACTTAATTACCGAAAAAGAACCTTAAATAGAGGATTTGAAATATTTAGTTCACGTCACAAATATGCACTGCCAATACAATTTTGAATGGATAACATTTTGTATTGTTTCTCTTTCATGTCCATGTTCAAGCCAAGGCATTGCCCTTCATCGTATGTTATGTTTAACAATCTCCCATGCATGCATGCATACCGCCATGTTTACAGGAGCACATATGTTACACACAGTAGAATGTCATAATAGACTCTGTAAGAATGTGAAAGCTCTTTTCTATCATCCACAGATGTCTGTTAACATACAGAGATACAGTGCATCATAGTGTACATGCATTCAGTATGGAATGTGTGAAGTTGGCATCGTTCAGACATTCAACAAATAAATATTCTCTTTATGAGAAGTAAAAGCATTTCTGATCAACAACCCACACAGCAGCTGATGTGACGGAGAGAATTATTGCAATGAATGTTTTCCTTTCTGCGCTCCTTTATCAAAGAGTTAATTTAGAATTACAGTTGGGTTTATTGCCCCAGGGGTTTAGAATTAATGAAATGACAGATTCGCATTGATATGGAGAGCTTTATTCTTCCGATTGCAATACTCTATTGCCGTAGGACATTCCCGGTAATCACTTAACTTCCTCCTACCACTGTGGTTAACTTTATGACTCAAAACAAGATGATCATATTTCAAATAATTTGATAAGTCTGATTAATGACATCATATTTTGTTAAGGGTAGTGTTCTTCGATTGTCAAGTGTACACGTGTATATGCATCAATGAATGCTGGGTATTTCTAGTCACTGTATGATAAACATCCTCTAGAACCTATCACAACTACTGCTACTATAGTTTGTTTCCTTAGAAAACAATAACACATGAAAATTGTATAAATATGGAGTAACATTAACATTTCCTTTGCTTTTTTGCTTACCTGTCCCCTTTCAAGTTTGGTACTCTCTCTCTATGGTTGCTATGGCAATCTGGTAACGATCTTTCACACTGTAAGCCCTTAGCTTCCAGTCAGACAGCTTCCATCTCATGTTACCATGGTGACCAATCTAGGAGCCTTGATGTGTTTATTTGGATTCTTCCTTCCTGGTCATCTTAATTCTTCTTGGAGCTTGACAAAGCTTTAAACTTTGTAAAGTCTGCTCTACTTTAATATTTGGCATATTTTAAGATTGTCTTGTGTTATTAATTAGTGAGTTCAATTAGTAGACACCATCAATAATAAATCAGGGTATTAAAGCGAACAAGGATTGTTCTTTCAACTGAAATATTTCTCACTATTTGCAAGTTGTCTCCAAGTTTAACACTTGCGATTCTGAAGAAGAATATCATTAAGCTCTATTAACTTCACTTGTGTCTTATCTGTGTCTCCTCAAATCATGTTAATTGCTATTGTTCAATGCACAGTACTGTAGAAGTCATTAATGCATTTTGAAATGCATCAAGTTAAAAGAGTGCTATGGTTTGTTGTAAAGCCTGTCTGCTAATTTTACTCTTGAGGTAGGTAATACTAGTATTTCTTTATGTGCCTTTCGGCTGATCAAGATTTGCTTTTCTCATTGCTGCATCTACATCGTTGTCTTTTGACATCTGCTTTTTTTAGGCCTTGGAATTCCTAGAGTTTGAAATTACAAAGACTGAGGTTCCCAAGTTTCATCTCTGTTCATGAGTGAAAAGTGACCGCTATTGACAAAGCCTAGCTGATGAAGACTTAATTATGCAATTCATTTTTTCCCTCCAGGGTTGTTCTCTTAGGATTGGGGTTTGCTCAGATCAGAATGGAAACCGGAGTATCTTGACCAGCCAGTGTAGCAGACCATTGTACCATCATATTGTCAGCAGGTAGGTGTACACGTTCACTTGATTGAAGACACAGGTTATCTTGTGAACTGAGGTATCATCTGAAGTAATGTAGAATATAATCCAACCTGGTGTTGTGTCATGTGGGCTGCTGATGTAATGTGTGAGCTGGTGTTGTATCATGTGAGATGGTGTTGTATCTTGTGCACTGTATCATGTGAACTGGTTTTGTATCTTGTGAACTGGTTTTGTATCATGTGAGCTGTTGTATCATGTGAGATGGTGTTGTATCTTGTGCACTATCATGTGAACTGGTTTGTATCATGTGAGCTGGTGTTGTATCATGTGAGCTGGTTTTGTATCATGTGAGCTGTTGTTGTATCATGTGAGATGGTGTTGTATCTTGTGCACTATCATGTGAACTGGTTTGTATCATATGAACTGGTTTTGTATCATGTGAACTGGTTTTGTATCATGTGAGCTGGTGTTGTATCATGTGAGCTGGTGTTGTATCTTGTGAGCTGGTGTTGTATCTGGTGTACTACAACTGTTGTGCTGGTGCTATATCATGTGAGCTGGTTGTTATATTGCACAATATGGTGTTGCACCATAAATGGTTCATGTAATATGATGTGTATTAAAGGCTGTGAAGTTCTTAATTGCAAGTGATTAATGTTAAACAATTTTCTTTGTCTATATCCAGAATTAACTGGCCACATTCCATTTTCCTTTCATGTCCTTATTTTATATCAGTATATGCCTGTGTGATTCTATAAATATAAATCTGTGTTTATAGGTAATTAGTATGTCTGTTTGTCTACTGTTCCTTGTTCATAATAATGAAACAGTATTTAATGTCTCTCACTTTCTCTTTCTAATTAGCATGTTGCAATTCACAGCTTCAAAAGGAGAACCACCACATATAAAAGCAGTTGTAGAATGGAAGGAAGACCTAACTCACTTGTGAGTTACTTAATTACATTTCTGTTATTATTAATAATTAGGAAATAGCAGGAGGAGGAGGAATGTTAAATAACTTATAGTAGACAAAGAGATTCACATAAATCATTTGACTTTAGTACACAGATTTAGTATCACATGCCTAGAAAAAACATGTCCACCATAGTATGACCATGGCTATGTATCAAGAGAGTCTGTCAATTTACTTCACTTTCTGGCTTATTCGCTTACCTGTCTCCCCACAACCTAAGCACTCTGGCTCTACTATGTCTTGAGTAACCTTTCAGCACTGAAAACCCTTAGTGATCAGTCACTACAGATAAGTGACCCTCATTTTCATAATACCTCCCAAAATGTCTGTAAGTGTGGTTTTGGTGTAGAAACTTGATCCATTTGAATCACTGAATCTGTACCCAACTGGACATTGCTTGGTGCTTACCATGGTTTCACTAGTTTTTCAACTATGTCATGCCAGCCCTTTTAAGTATCCTATTCAATTAGGGGAGTTTGGACGGATTTAAAGTAGCAGGATATATGTAGTGGTTGGGTGAATTGCGGCCGCTACTTCTCGCCCTATTCCTTTGACATATTCTTATATTTTGACTTTAGTGCAGTTCTGGTATTTCCTTTCTCACCTTTTTGCTAGACTTTGTTTTTCATAAGATCATGTTTAATAACCAATCTAAATTTGTTATAGGGTTCTGCATATTATGTCAGGAGAACTTGTATGCATTGTTTGCAGTCTTGTTAGTAGTGTAAGTTCTAACAATAGATATTTTTATATTAGGGTGGCACAGACTATACATTGAAGGTTATAGGTCTGACCTTGGGCTTCAGTTCCTGTAAATAGTTTCTTTGTTGAAGAATTCCTGTTTACATTGTCTCAGTGTGTTACAAGTTTGTCTGAATTGTTGGTGTCTACCCAACCAACCAAGTCGATCTTTATGGTGATCAGCAGAATAGGTTGTACTCACACAATGAAGTGTATGGTTCATTTACAGGAGAATGAAAGGTTGCAATAACAAGAACCCTTCTAGTTCAATGTTGTAGAACTACTTAAAATTATTGAAGCACTGTATTTGATTTGCAAGAACTCCCTAGCTGACCACCACAAGTAGAGGACAAATTAATGAAATCTTTACTCCAGAAACTATCATTTCTCTGCTTGGTCAGTATCTACAACATGAATCACTGGCAAGAAAATACACATGCTACCAAGGATATATTTAATCAATATAGATACCTTTTATTATATTCCTTAATTATAGTCAATAGAATTAGGAAGAAGCAAGGGCAAAAAATTATGATCAACTAATTCCTGTTTATCTCCCATTTGACCCTTGGATGATTTCATATCTTATACAGAACTAGTGTTAACTTGTCATACACACTAGCTTACAAGTGATTTAGTGGATTTTGGGGAGTAAATATTTAATCTGGTATAGTATTTTTCTTAAATTTATTTGATTGTTAACGTTAGTTTCCAACTAGCAACATTTTGTTAACCTGATTTTCCATCTAGCTACAATTTGGTGTGGTCCCTTGGGTTACATAATTAATGAGCCCAACTAGCTTATTCAGTGCCGGTAAAAAAAACATCAGAAGTTGTTTATAAACCCCTCAAATGGCATTTTGTAAATCTAAGTTTTTATGTACTCTGAAATGTCTCAGCATTGAACTGAACAACTGTGTTCCAAAGTTATAAAGCTTAGTGCTTGATGAAAATCTTTGAACACAATATTAGCAAAAAATACCAAAGTTCCTCATAGAAATGTCTGAAGGTAGCATATTGTATCAATTTCTAAGAGATGTGTCACTTTAATGTGCTTACTGCAACAAAACCAGACAAAATTTTCTGCAAGTTTAACCTGTACATGTAAACAAACTGTTCCTACTGTTATTTCGTTACATGACAATAAAGCCTAACCATGTTAAGCAACAAAGTGCCTTCATGTTTGCAAATATCATTACTTAACAGGCTAGTTATTGTGATATGCAAGGTTGATTCCTACAATGCACTGATATAAGCACATGGTTTCTATCTCCTATCCAATGATGCAGGTTTTCGGAAGGAGCCATCGATGTTCATATAGCTGAGCACGAGGATTACCGTCGATTGAAGTCAACACATTCACAGCCTGTCTGTGCAACCTTACAGGAGTGCCTTGATATCTTCACACAAGAAGAAAAGGTTAGAAATTACAGCTGGCAAACGTATTTGTTTTCTTTGAGAAGTACAGCTTTATTGACAGATGACAAATTTGCACAAGATAAGCATGTTGTTTATTCATGTTCTCCTGAATTTGATCTGAGTTCATTTTTTATTCCTTGCCGAAGGCAGAAGGGATGTATGCGATAGTGATGGCGTATGTGTGTGTGTGTGTGTGGGTATGTATGTGACACTTGCTTGTAAACACAGTAACTCAAAAAGTTAATGGTGGATTAACTTTGTACTGGGTATGTGTATTATGCAGATTCAGCTTGTTGAGTACAAGAACCCTATTGAAATAAGTGGAGGTCAAATGAGGTCAACAGGCATCAAAGTCTGAAAACCGTTTAAAACATAACTCCAGAATTAAAGCCACAATTAATCTGTGAATTCTTCAGTAATTTTAATTTTCTGTTGGTGAACATAGTTTGGTCAAATTCAGTTCAGGTCTTGAAAGAAACATACCTGGCTTCCAGGTAATGAAATCTACTTCAGAGGTCATACTCTTGCTTTAAATATGCACTTAAACCTCCTATAAAGGTTTCTCCCTCTGAGCTTCAAGGGGTGAACATGTTATCTCAAATGGACACACATGGGGTCATTAGGTTATCCCAAATGGTGGAAACTTGGCCATTTTCTCAATAATATTTGACAGTGTATAGTGAATGTCATGTAACTCTCAACAACTATTAAAGGGATTGCTTGGTCAAAGTTGGTGAGACATGTATTTATTTCATAAAGGGAGGCTGTTCTTTCTGGATATTGGAAACATTTTGGTTTAAAATTCTATACTGTAAAATGGTTATTCATGAGTGAATAACATGATCGATGCCCACAAGGGATTGCTACAAATCTTTTCAGGTTGTCACTTCATTCTTGGACAAATTTAACTCACTTGCTGTACATTAGTCAGATAGTTATTTTGAATTTTGAGCAACTTGTATGGCAATGAGTCACAAATCCAACTGGCTTTCTGGTTTTGTTTGTGTTTATTCTGATTGTTTATCTCAATATCTCCCATATCTTCCATACAAATGTATCATCCAACTCATCACTTCCTCTGACAAATATTTGCCACCATCAGCTTTATGATCCCCCCCACTCTAATCCCCTCCCACCCCAACCATCCATTCACCCATATACCTTGTCTCCATCTTTGTGGCTGTTATAGCTGTATAAAATCTCCAAGAGATATGTTTTAGACAGTTGCAGAGCCAAACATTCACACAACGCAGATCAGATGTTAAATCAGTGAATCAAGTTTATTCAATGTCATTTCTAGACGGTCATTGTGGACATTAACAATAATGTTTAACGGTCGTATGTGGAAAATGGATTCAAGAATAAACAATTATGACAATCATCAATGAGCTACAAGAATACATAACCAATACACAAAATAAATCATCATGGAACAATTCTCACTGCAAATATCTATAAACACAGTTAAATCATATTCAAAATACTAACACTGCAATGTTCTCCTTGTTGTATTATATGACGTAAAAATAAAACAGTAATTTTCATAGACAATATCATTCTTGAGTCATACTTTATATAGTTCGTTACATCAAAGGAGGCTTAAGGAAGAACAACTTACAGACAATTTTGGGCTTCAATCCTTCAAAACAAATACACGTCAATCGTCATCTATTGTCATTGTTACAAATTAATTAGAATAAACCAGAAGCAAATAGAATAAAGGCTAGTTTAAACCAAGAACATTGCGCAAGGCACCTCACATGCAACAATGTTACCCACGCTCGACGACATGCTGATCATCGACATACAACGCAAAACACAGCGTAACACGCATTAAAACAATCAGAAACTGGTTTACAATAGTCTCTGTAGTATCTATGATTCTTCATATTTGTTTTAATACCAACGTGAACTATCAAGTCCTTTTCGTTGTTTATCCTCAGCTTGCTGCAGATAATGCCTGGCAGTGCATGAACTGCCGTAAGCTACAGCAGTGCACCAAGAAGTTAAGTTTGTGGTCTCTCCCAGATATTCTCGTCGTACATCTCAAGCGGTTCAAACAGGTACTCAACGCTTCTCTTGTAATAAAATTGTCTTTTCTAGTTATTTTGCATACCATACCTATCAGGACGTATCCCAGAAACTTTGAACTTTAAAAGTTCCATTTCATAAACTCCTGATTGAACTATAAGGAACAGATATTAGCAGAAGAAATTCTTATTTGTACTCTTTGTTTAGTATGTAGTAAACCCAAGGATGTTAATGAATATACTTAATCGTTTATGAGATGATCTTATAACAAAGACCTTTAAGCCTTCGCTATAACAAAAGAAAGAAGAAATGATTAACCCCTTTCAATGTTAGACCTGTTATTGGCAGGTCTCTCAAGGCCAATTGCAATGTTTGGTTATTTCAAAGACCTGTTATTGTCAGGTTTCTGAAGGCCAATTGCAATGTTTGGTTATTTCACCTGTCTGTCATGAGTGCTCCTATTCGTAGAACTACGAACAAAACAGAAATGGTATTGATCACAAGGTGAACATCACAAGTTCAACTCTGCCAGTGAACCACAGTCCACAGCAAGCAAGGAAGCATAAGATAATCTTGTTCTATGAAGAATTTCTGTTGAATTTAAGCTCACGGTAGTCTAACGTAAGATAACTACAAGTTCTGGTAAAACAAAATCTTCATAAATTGTATGAATCTGGAAGGAAGTACCTCTCCAATGGTTTAGTCAGAATTCATTTAAGAACAGAGGTTTGTAAGCTCACCTTGTTTAAGCAAAAGTGAAAATTGGAAGTTAACTATCACTGGTCGGTAATGTTGTTATCATGCGAGTGCATGTCTTTCTTTTACTACAATCTGGTAAGGCTATTAGATGAACAAGTGGTATCTTAAAGCTTTGACCCAATTACAACAAATAGAATTCTAGTACTTGTTACAGTTGATCTTCATGCATCTTATGAAATTCAGCCAAGCTTCACTTTGAAGTATATTATGTTTTAGATGGTAGTGATCCATGTAAGACCATTCTTGTCTGCAAAATGCTGGTCATAATTTTACTGCTCATAAACTAAATTAAAAAATGAAAGATGCGATTAGTGTTACAAAGATTTGGTCGATGATAAACTTTGGTTGTGATGCTGAAGGCTCAGACACCTTTGGAATCGTGCCGGTGTTTTATGTGTGATACCCTGTGATTTGAGGTCAACAATTGTGTGAACCTTGTAAATACAGCCAACTGTAAAAGGGCAATAGTGGCATATGTAACACCTGGAATATGTCTTTCTTACAATGACTGTAATATGTACAAACCCATTGTCTTTTGAGGTTCAACCATCACAATCTAGAAATACTGAGAATTTGAAGAACCTTTAAACATGAACAAACTTTGTGTTTTTAATGGTGGATTGCTGTCATCATAAAGAAGACAATTTTTATCGTGAGCTTGAAATCAATAGTATAAGAAATATTTTAGGTGTTTGCCTTCAGTACATCCTACTCAAAATAAAATACCTGACTACTGGTACTCCCCATTAAGAGGGCCAGTTAATGCTAGGTAGATCATGAATTTTGATTTACGTCCTGGTAGCTTGCTTTTGGCATAAGATTTCAGTCTTGATTACACTTTGTTCTTTGGTCTGTTTCAGACTCCCTCTTCTAGACATAAACTCTCAACGATGGTTCAGTTTCCTGTCGAGGGTCTCGACCTTTCCTCCTACGTGGAGCAAAACCAGAACCAAAACAACCAAGCTGGTTCCCAAAGTAAGATCAATTTGATCAACAATCTTACCAAATGGTCCCAGTGGAGGTCCTCTTCTGACCACAGACCTTCTACTACATCACAGGGCCCAGACTGTATGTATGACCTACATGCCGTATGCAACCATGTTGGTAACCTCAGTGGTGGACATTACACAGGTAAAGAAATATAACTGAGATGCACATTTAATGTTATATCCAGAAATACTTAATCTAAAATGTCCAGCTTTTAGTTGTGTATGCACAATGTTATTACTGTGGAAGAGAAAACCTTAATAAGCACACTGCACAGTTTATTGCTGTTATGCTGAAAGCGTTATCTTGTACACTGTTGTGTACTACAGTATTCATTCACTATACTACAGCCTTTGTTGCTCTACATATTTTATTACTACAATGTTATATACTATATGACTATTATGTTACATATTTTATTAGTACTGTTTTACATATTTAATTACTACTGTGTTACATATATTTTGTTACTACTGTTACATATTTGATTAGTACTGTGTTACATATTTGATTAGTACTGTGTTACATATGTTATTATTACTGTGTTACATATTTTATTACTACTGTGTTACATATTATATTAGTATATGTTACATATTTTATTACTATTGTGTTACATATTTTGTTACTACTGTTACATATTTTATTAGTACTGTGTGACATATTTTATTACTATTGTGTTACATATCTTATTATTACTGTGTTACATATTTTATTACTACTGTGTTACATATTTTATTAGTATATGTTACATATTTTATTACTACTGTGTTACATATTTTATTACTACTGTGTTACATATTTTATTAGTACTGTGTTACATATTTTATTACTACTGTGTTACATATTTTATTACTATTGTGTTACATATTTTATTAGTATATGTTACATATTTTATTACGATTGTGTTACATATTTTGTTACTACTGTTACATATTTTATTACTACTGTGTTACATATGTTATTTCTACTATATTCCATAACTTTGTTGGCTGTTCATTTTATTGCTACTGTACTAGATTTAATACACATGGTTAGGGGACACATCCTAGACAATTTATTTTTATTCAATAAACTATTTAATGTAATGTTATTCATAGAAACATCTTTCTTTTGTCCTTAGCATATTGCAAGAACTCAACCAATAACCAGTGGTATCACTTTGACGATACAAAACTGACTTCTGTTTCTGAGGATTCAATTGCATCTAAGGGAGCCTATATACTATTCTACCA
Source organism: Apostichopus californicus (assembly GCA_020650975.1). NCBI lineage: Eukaryota > Metazoa > Echinodermata > Holothuroidea > Aspidochirotida > Stichopodidae > Apostichopus > Apostichopus californicus. Next base: position 24,773 of record JAIPMN010027049.1, read on the forward strand.
CCGTAGGAGTTCATTCAGTACAAACACTATGGGACATTTTGACCATTGGTCAATGTATCATGACAATCTTAGTCTGTATTCAACACCACATGAAACTGTGCCCTCCTCTCCATTACACGGAGGACAGAATTCCCCTCCTCGTCAGGGCTACATCAATGGCTTTGGCTCCTTGAGACTCAGAGAGGTACGCAGCAAAGGCAAATGGAAGGA
>JAIPMN010027061.1:0-13294 GCA_020650975.1 Apostichopus californicus
ATTTATACAGAATGTTGAGTATACATCAAATTTCATTTTATGCTATTTATTTTGATCAGTAATGTCATGAATGGTGGTTCAGTCAAAAATTACTGAAGGTTTGACTCTAAAAAAATTCAAGAAAGGAAGAGAGAAAAAGTCACATATTATCACATAATAGACTTTAAATAGCTACATCAGTGTTTGTAAAATCTGCTTGACTACCAAGTACCAATAGTTTCTTCTTAAAATCATGTCTACTCATGTACATTATTCCCTCATCAATCTTTCAAACAATTTTTTTTTCTTTTCTCTTTTCCAGCGCTTTTGCTCTATCTAAGCAGCTCAATTGAACAACACATGTACAAACAGAAAAAGTTAAAAAGTGTTCTTTTTTCAATTCCCAGTATTAAGAAACCGTCATGGCAGATCTTGAAGAAGAAAGTGAACCACTTAACAGTCAGATATTATTCAGCATCAGGATCAAATATATTATCTTTGGAAGGAAGGGGTCTTTACCATGACATGGTACCAGCAAACAGGTTAGACGCAAATTAAAATTCATAATTATTTACTGTATACTTACAGTTGCTAATATTATTAGCATTCTAGGATAGTAGACCTTACAATCCGTTTTATAAAGGTCTATACAGTAGTAAGGTATATAGATTTATAATTTATACAGAATGTTGAGTATACATCAAATTTCATTTTATGCTATTTATTTTGATCAGTAATGTCATGAATGGTGGTTCAGTCAAAAATTACTGAAGGTTTGACTCTAGAAAAATTCAAGAAAGGAAGAGAGAAAAAGTCACATATTATCACTTAATAGACTTTAAATAGCTACATCAGTGTTTGTAAAATCTGCTTGACTACCAAGTACCAATAGTTTCTGCTTAAAATCATGTCTACTCATGTACATTATTCCCTCATCAATCTTTCAAACAATTTTTTTTTCTTTTCTCTTTTCCAGCGCTTTTGCTCTATCTAAGCAGCTCAATTCTTCACCGCAATGTATTTATTGTGGTTTTGATCCAACAGCTGACAGTCTCCATGTTGGCAATCTGCTCACTCTGATTTCTCTAATCCATTGTCAACGAGCTGGCCATCAGATCATTGCCTTGGTAAGAAATAATTGGGAGGGGAGGGTCAAAAGGGGGGTGGGAGATTGGGGAGGGAAGGAAACAGGAAGTGTGAGAATTTCTAGAATCTCCTTTTCCCATTTCTTCTCCTAGTCCTAATCCATCTTTTCCTCTCTCCTCCTCTGCCCCTTCACCCGTTTGCCTCCTTGTTTCCATTCATCGACCCCCCCCCCCACCTATAGCCCATCCTTTTCGATATCCATATAAGCAGACTTTTATTGATCTACTATTTGTCAACAAATTCGTAGCTCATGTTACAGATACCTTTAACTGATAATATAATTAATATAATGAAAATAAAGTTATTCAAACCTTTATTTTCCAGATGATCTTGAAATTATTGATTTTCTAGTGTTTGTGTAACTAAAAAACTAACTAAGAAAATGCTAACCTGAGGTTTTTCCAGAAAAGATTGCTCAGCACAGAGAGCAAACAAAGTACTGTACAAATTACTATAGTTACTTAAAGACATAATTTTGTGAATAAAGTTTCTTTTTCATTGTCATAGATTGGAGGTGCAACTGCTATGATCGGAGACCCAAGTGGCAAATCGTCAGAACGACCAGTCCTGAACATAGAAGAAGTGGAGTCGAATGTTAAAAGACTTGAAGTAAGTCTACACAAAATATTCACCAATCATGAGAGGTATTTCTGGAGGAAACAGAAGAAGTTATTACCATATATGTGAGTGAGTCATTTGTGGTTACTTTTGTAACTATTTTGATGTGCGCAGTTTGCTTGATTCCTGTGCAACATTTGTACTTTATGCCTTTGTGTTGTTTTTTGGGTTTTTTGTATATTGAGTTATTTTCTGCTAATTATCTCCCTATATCATTGCATCAAAGTGTACCAATAAAAGAAGTTAAGTATGTAATGTATTTACGTCATTCCTCTCAGAGTTACTTCTCTCATCTCTACATATGTACTCTAATTAACTAAATGCACAAAATTTGGTAGCCTTTTTGAACTGCATACCGATTGACCCACTCCTGGGGTTGGGGTTACAATATCACCTACATCTATGAGTCAGAAAATACACAAGGGCAAAAATCTCATCTATTGGGGTTTGTAAGAATATGTACATGGGTAATTTAGACTCCCCATCCCCGTCTCCCAACTTCTCCATGGTTATACTAAGTACTATAAGAATTTGAAGGGAAAGGAAAGGACGTTACCTGTTGTTATGTTGGTTGTCAAACTGAATGACCTATTTATTTAATCCGTTGAGCAACTATAACAGATACATTCTTTTTTCTACTTTTTGGTCATTTTTTGCTTACCTTTGGAAGGATTCTTAACAACTCTGACTGGTACAAAGATATCAACTTGGTTAAATTCTTGTCTACGGCCGGAAGACATTTTAGAATGCACAAGTTACTTTCCAGAGACAGGTACAGTTTCTTAGTCTGTGCTTCCTTTATGAATCTTTTATTTCATTTTCGCGATGTCAATAATATTTTGTGATATTTAACCTTCAGGTGTTCTTTTAGAGGGAATTACTTTTGGAGTAGAAGTTGTTTAGGTTTGACTTTCTTTTGCAAGCTTTCTGCATTTGGGAAACTGGGAAGTTGAAATTGGGCATACTGTAACCTTCAATTGCAGAAAACATTAGTTTTGTGGGATACTTCATTTTCTGGCTTGTATGAAATTCTTTAGATATGAGTTCTCCTGCTCATCAAAGTGGCCGAATGAAAAATAACCAGTAATCCTGTATTCCAATGTTTAGGGTGAGTGGAGAATCAAAAGGCTACGACAGTACTCTCACACACCAGGGTTAGCTATCAAAATCATCTCGTCAGTCTTCCTTATGAATATTCATAAATCGAGATGGTCATGTTAATTAAGTAATTAGGTTTGCACACTATTCCGGCCATGTAAGCATGCATTACTCAAATGTCAAATCAAATCCTTGTTATGACTTTTATCTTGTTTATTTTCGTAGTGTACGGTCGAGGCTTTCCAGTCCAGATGGTATGAGCTTCCAAGAATTCTCCTATCAGATCTTCCAGGCTTACGATTTTCTGCATCTTCATCAAAACCATAAATGCATCCTTCAGGTAGGTCAAAGGTTAACAAACAGGTCTAAATGGCAGATTTATGTACGTAAAATTTGTGTCGATACTATTATTTTCGTTTAAAGTGTATTAATTTAGCAAATTAATTCATAACCATTCCTGTTACTGGCATTATTCCATTTAATTACTAAAATTTTTCAGAATATTTTAGCATTGTATTTTATTTATCAAATTCGACCCCAAAGACAACCTGGTCCTTCATGTGACACCCTTTTGCTCATCTTTTTATAATTGGACTTAGAATTCTGAGTATTTCCTTAAAGAAACTGTGTCTGATGTTTTTCTCATGTTTGGGGTTTTTGCTCTTTTTTTTGCAGGTGGGTGGTTCAGATCAGCTCGGTAACCTTTCTACAGGTCATGATTTTGTAAAGAGAGTCACAGGGAAAGATGTCTATGGTAAGCTTAAGTTTTGAGAAGCAACTGGAGCACAGAACCTGTCGGTTGTGTATTAAGTCATGAACTGAGTTACATTTTTAGTAATTGTTGGACTCCAGTGATTTGCTGTAACTCGGTTTTTTTTTTTATTTGAAGATCTGTAAATGCTCATAGTAAGATGTTTGAATAAAATGAGGTCCTGTACTCAACAGTGTATAGGTGATGTGTGATTCCTCTTGCGCCCTGCCCCTTACCCCCCCCCCCCTCCTAGCTCAAGAAAGCATCATATAACGCAGAACTGAAACTAACATCAGTGGGTTAACATTGTGTTGCCAGGTATCACCATTCCTCTTCTGACAACTTCCCAAGGTGCAAAACTGGGCAAGACAGCAGGGAATGCCGTGTGGATCAACGATGACAGGACGTCAACCTTTGACCTCTATCAGGTACTGTTTATGCACAATGTCATCATCAGGTCACCAATTCTTACAATATTTTAAAGTTAAGTTGTATTACCAACAGGTGGAGAAAGGAGGGGGGGGGGGTTGGAGGGGTGAGGGGAGATTCTGACCTTGCTTATTGGCTGAGGTATTTACAGTTGATAAATTTGCTCATAAAAGAGAAAGAAAAATGACAACACAATACATATAAGTCACGGAAAATGATTAAAAATAAGAATAATTGTTGCCTTTTTCTCTTTGTTCTTTCAGAGTTTTGTTAGACTTCAGGATGCAGATGTCGAGAAATATCTTAAGGCTTTCACTTTTCTATCTTTAGCTGAAATAGAAAGCGTTCTCAAGAAACACAAAGTAAGTCAATCACTTTAGAAATGGCAGAAAATGTTTTAGAATAGAAAGTTTTTAGTATGTAGAATTTCTTTCTAGTTGGTTTTTTGTTCTGTTTGGTAATCTATATGATCACCCTACCCCTTCCTGTCCTAAGTAACCCCTTTTCCCATTATCCATTTCATTCCCTGCTTATATGTTGGTAAATGTTATGCCCTTTAATGTTTGTATTAAATGTCTAATTATTTTTTAATTCTTTTTGCTCTTTAGGCAAATCCAAAGATCAGATCTGCCCAGAAGTTGCTTGCTGAACAGGTTCTTCTTCTTGTTCATGGAGGTATGTTTGTGTAAGAGTACTCAGCAAGCACAAAATAACCACTTTTATATGGGATTAAATTTTTAAATCAAAGATTGTTGCTGTCAAGTAAGTTTGATGTATGTACATATACAAATAGCAAACTGGAAGCATGGCTAGGGATGGGGGTTGGGTTGGGTGGTGGTGGGGAGTGGGGCAAAATGAAGAATCTAAAGGCCTGTAGGTTACCTCGTGCTGTTTCTGAAAATGCGTCACTTCCATAAATTATGTTCCCAAAAACCCCAACAGTATGCATTTCATTCCCATCTCTTTACATTAAGCGTAAAGTAGTGTGTTGGGAATATGTTACCACGCTTCCACACACTTTTAGCTAAAATCATATATGTGTAATAGATGGGTTTTTTATTATTCCTTGCTGAAGGTAATAGGAATCTGTATGGTGGTGTGTGGGTGCGTGCACATACTTGGTGTGTGGACCAAGAAGACCCTATTGTTTTCTGTGGAGATCAAATGTCATTTGATGTCAAAACTTGAACAGCTTGCATGTGTTGTTACACTCAATGTTCTCCTGTAAAATTTGTCACTGAGCCATAATGACAATCTGTTTGAGAATACTGCTTTTGCCCAAGGTTTATCACCATTATGGTATGACACCATAATGGCATGACACCATACAGGCATGACACCATTATGGCATAACACCTTTATGGCATGACACCATAATGGCATGACACCATTATGGCTTGACACCATAATGGCATATCACCGTTATGGCATACCACCGTTATGGCATGACACCATTATGGCATAACACCATTATTGCATGACACCATAATGACGTGATTGTGTGATTTTGCTTTTAGGATGACTTTAGGCAGAATTTTAGTCTTGATTTCTTATTTGTCCAAGAGAAAAGAAAACCTTGAGTTCTAGTAAGGATTCTATAGCTAATTCAGTTTCAAGATATTCCTAATCGCAGGAATGCTCCTTTAAGGCTGATTTGATGCTGCTATCAGCTCCTCAGTTCAGCTGTTAATGTTAATTTTAATCACATGATATAGAGTTCGTAATAACTAAATGAAAAACATGCACTTTTTAAGTTCATAAAAACAACAGAGTGAAGTGGATGATGTTCAACGATTATCCTAGACATATTTGCAAATATTTTATAGACTTGCCATCTGAAATCATCAAAATGTTTGCCCATTGAGTTTCGTCTTGCATTGAGAAACTGACCTAATGGTCTGTATATTAGCCTAAACATTCCAGTCATTTTAACTGATGAACCCCAACTCTTCAAAGGGTTATTTCTCAAAAATTAAAAATATTACAAGTACGACCTGACCTCATAGAAGTATTTTTAAGCGGTCTACAACATGTCAAAATAAATGTTGTGCCTTTAATAGAAGTTACGATTTAGTTAAGCTACAGTATGTTTTCAATCTGCAACAGATTAGAACAAGTTAAAAATATTTTGTGGTTGCTTGAGTCGGTGCTCAAGTATTTCTGTATATTTCTTCATCTTCAGAGACTGGTCTCGATCAGGCTTTAAGATTAACAGATGCCTTGTACAACTCGTCTCCCAGTACTCTAGAAGTATTATCTCCAAGTGAGCTAAGCGATTTGTTTCAGGGTGCCCTTACCCATAAAGTAATCCTGGAAGCCGGGACCACCGTGCTGGAACTGGCCGAGAGGATTCAGTGTGCCCCAAGAGGAGGTAAGATTGGTGAAGCAATCCCTCCTCCTCCTTCTCCTCCTCTTCATAATCTCTTGACAAGGGTGGCCTTTAAATAGGTTGCTTTTGATAATGTTTTCTTAGAAGCACACACAAAACTGGATAACACAATTTGCTGCAAACACTGATTGTCGCACATCCATTTTAGAAATGTTCCGTTTTTCTTTTTCCACATTGAAAATAGTGACCTAGAAATAGCTGGGAGTAGTTTACTGAGTTGGTTAGTGTGTGACAAGATTAATAAGACCTCTCACATTTACCTGGATGGCCACCCTCTCGTGTAGTCTCCGATGAGGCTCTTGAGAGAATGGCGCTTCTGAATAGGTCTAATGACCCTTAAAGATCCCACATTTCCTAAGTCCGTTCTTGAATTGGATATCATAGTGGTTAGAAATGATTACCATGCTGTTGTTCATAATTCTATGTTGGAGAGGTACAAGGGAGGGAGGGTGGAGGACTGGGGGGGGGGGGGTGATGGGTCTTACGGAGATGATGAGGATGTGAAAGGAGTCCCTTACAGTATATATACTAAACAGATGTTTAAATAGTGAAATAGTACAACTCTTGTTCAAACCAATTGTGATGAAAATTGATCAGTGGTGGGTATTTTGGTAGCAACAGTTGTCGTTTCTTAAAATTTGTTACTTTTGCCAAATATAAATTATCATTTGTTTTCACATGAGACGAGACAATCCTGTTTTCCTCTTTATTTTAGTCACGGCCGAGAAGTTAATCAGAGAGGGCGGCCTTTACATTAACCAAGAGAGAGAAAGCAACCCAGAAGCTGTGTTGCAGAGAGGGGATCATATCCTGGAAAATGGATTGACTTTGGTCAGAGTTGGTGAGTGAATGCCATTGTACTGCTTTAATAGGTAGCAGGATGTGGGAGGGAGCTGAAGGGGGGGGGAGGAGGAAATGGAGGTGGAAATGGGGGGGAGGGTGTAAAGGTAGGGGGAGGGTGAAAGGTAGGGGGAGGGTGTAAAGGTAGGGGGAAGGTGTAAAGGTAGGGGGAGGGTGTAAAGGTAGGGGGAGGGTTTAAAGGTAGGGGGAGGGTGTACAGGAGGGGAGTCAGGAAGGAATGTGTGCATGTAGCAACTGTGGGGTATTTCATTGTTTGATAAGGGGCATATTTAGCCGGGAGCTGTCGTGTAGGGAACGAGTAGACGTTATAGTCCTCTATTAACTGGAACTTAAAATGTCACTTCAAAGAGATATCATGGTTCAAAATGCCAGTCAATAGTAGTGAATACCTGAGTTTAAGTGCCGGAAGTCACCAGTTTGTCACACTTGGGGGGTGGGGGGAGGGGGGGGAATAAAAACAAGATGAATAAGAGTCCTTGTAAGTTATTACTGTATCAGTCAGAAAGACGGTAAAAACACTGTTACAAAGTTATCTAGCTATATTGGAAGCTTTCTAAGCATAAGGTGAAAACTACAGCAAACACAGGCAACTTACACGAATGGTTGCATTTTAGCTATTCCTGTAACTATAAAGAAGTCTGCATAATAGAGAAACATTAATAATGATCTGTTTTATGGTTTCATTGACAGGGAAGAAGAATTACTTTATCATAACATGGATTTGAAGGAAATAATGTTTAAAAGCGTCAAAAAAAAAATTCCATGGAGCGGCAGCTTGGTAGTGTTGGGACGGCGAGTCTTGACAACTTGAGATAATGTTACGTGAACATCAAAATCAAACCGGCCATTATATAGCTGATATGGAGGTGGTTAGCACTGCTAAATATACCATGTGCAATGAAGACCAGATAACGTTGAGAGAAAAAGCTTGAAGCAAAATTTGTATCAACAAAACTTTCAATACATTAACAAAATACCAAGATTGAAGATTTCCAAAATGAATATTTCACTATTATGATCAGAGAAATCATATTATGAACTTTTACGGTGATATAAATACAGAGGTTTTAAAAACACACATTTCAATATAAATAGAAAGGAATTATCCAGACTGTATGGATAGTGGATGGTAGGAGATAAAGATTGATTAATTCCCATGGTAACTAGACCATATGTGCTTCTCTTACACATATAGGCTCATTCCATGTAAAGTCTCAATTTGTGTTTGCCAAATTTTGACTTCGACCTTCCAGCTAACTGCCCTGAAAGCTCAGTGAAAATAACACCGTTCTATGCAATGTTCATACTAATAATCATTATTTTTATTGAGTTATATGTCATTCAACATTGTGAGCTGAATAAAATTTGCCAAATTTTTTAACAAGTCCGTAGATTCTACAAACTTCACTCAAAATAATTTGCAAGCCCCGCCCAACAGATCATGCGCCAATCAGATCTCTCTGTTTTGTTTACGAACGTTAGGCATAGGAATTATGAGTGGACGATACAAGTATATAGGTTACATTTGTGTAATGACCATGGTGATATGGGCGGTCGAAGTGATTTTACAGTAAATCGTTCGCACCATAAGGGCAACAAAAGAAAAACTTCTTTCGATTGCGACAGCTTTTCTCTAGTAAAGCCACCAGGTCAGAGTGCATTTAGAATAAGAAACATTAAATCTGCTTCGGAAGTTTGTTTTCCAAAATTCATCAGCAAACACGTATTGAGACTTTAAGTAAGACCCAATATGACTTTCAGCTGACATTGCATCATACAGCCAGTTGGTAAAATTTCCTAATGCTAATACCTCTCTAAACTGTACTCCAATATCATGCTCTCAAAGCACTGGTATTGTCAGTACAAACAGTTCCTAACCTTGATCTGTTAGAAACGTGTTATTCATACTGCTTGTACTGACAATACGAGTGCTCTGAAGCAGGACATGACACTACAGTATAGAAAAAATTGTCCCAACTGGGTGCATCATACCTTGCTAAATGCAGTTTTTGGTTTTCCAGTGTAGAATTAATGTTAAAGTTTTATGTATTGATTTATACCAAAATGGCTGCTTTTGAATTTCCTCACAGCTTGAAAATACATCTACCTACATTAATCAAGGAATAAATTAAGGTTCATATTTGGTGTACCAGTTTTGAAAACTCTAGATATTTGTCTCATATAAAGTACTATGGTTTTTGTGTGACAAACAACTGCTATTCATCTTTGGACTTTTATTATTGCAACTTTAACCATTTTGCATAGAATTTGAGGATGTGATACTAGATAAAGTATTAGCTGTTAATGACAGTAATATCACCTCTTGTGACATATTTATGTAAAGAAATCCATTATCCACCAATACAGGTAATGATAGTGCCGGTTGCTAATTTATAAAACTAGATAAATAGTAAATGGTATCTGGACTATCTCATAGAGGTACTGTACATGATAAAGATAGATCCCATACCCTTCACTGTGTTATTAATACCACTGCTACAATATGTGCAACAGTTTATCATCAAAGTGCGGGAGGGGGGGGGGGAATGATTAATGCTCCTCCATAGATGAAAGGATCTTGGTATGACCAAAAAGGAGTTATGTGACAGTTGTTTGAATTTTAATAACTTTACTTGCAGAAATGGAAACAATTATCTCTCCTTGTGAATATCTCATAACATACTCGTTTTACAGAATGCTCGTTTTTTTTTCTCAATCAAAGTGGAAGAAAATATATTTATTAAAGAACAAAGGAAAACTGATATTATCTTTCTTTGGATGTATGCAAGGCGTTGAAATGGTGTGAGTCGGCTCACATTCGACATATAATGACTATTAAAAATCAAGGTTTTAGTCAAGGTGATAATAATATTTGAAAACAAAGAAAATATATAAATATTGAAGTAAAATACAATGTAACCTTACCTGGCATCCTTAATTCAAAGGACATATCCAGCCATACAACTTTCCTCCCTCCACCCCCCCCCCCTCCCCTCCCCACAACCCCACCATGTTTTTATGCACTTGTTGCAAACACTACCAAAGACTTGCCGATCAATACCAATCTCCCTCATCCTAAACCTTTCTCCTTCACCATTCCCCAATTTTTTACACTCTAGCTATCCAACTTTCCAAATGTAAATATATTTTGAATTCTTGCTAAGAAGAAAACTGACGAGGTATTTGAAAGACAATGTCAATAAACATCCATATTTACTGAGGTAAATATTCTGTTAGTACAGTACATATTGTAAAAGGCCTTGCAACATCATACATGAAATTTCCAAAGTGATTTATCTTTTTTATCAAACCCCAACAGACTATATCATTCTCCTCGTTTTATAAAGTCTTCGCTTCATTTGTGAGCAGGCTTCACCTAGGGAGTTGGATAAAAGATTCCTACACATATTTATTCTTTCAAAGTAAAGTAATGATGTTGCAAACAACAAATCATCCTCTTAATAAATTCAGTTCTAATAAGATATATAAAGTACAGGCAAAAAAAACCTTAAGCAAGTCAATTCCTGACAACAAAGCACAATTTCATATAGTTTGTTTTATAATATCCCAGTCAAGTTGGTTTGTTTTGTTAATTATTATAAATTCATATTTTTCACACCAAACCTTGCCTAGGATTCCTTTTATTAGATAAAAATTTCCATAAGAAGTTCTTGTTTACTGAAAAGCTCATTACACGAGGAGAAATACTACCAAGGCATTCATGTTGAACATTACTCAACTTTAAGATGTGAAACAGGTGATATTATCAATGATGATCAAATTTTTAGAAATGACATCCAACTCGCTGTCTCTTAGACCTTTTGGTATTTTTCAATAAAGAGGAGAGATGAACAACTCACTTCATCAATTGTTAGTTTAATCAGTTCCAATAAAAAAAAAGGCTACTTTAATTAGACATACCACAAAAACCAATCTGTATATGTATGTGAATTCTTTTCTTTCTATTTTCTGATTTTATAATTTTCCAAGTATCTATTTTCTGATTTTTTTTTACAGTATCATGGAATGCTGTTATGAATACTATGCACTAGATAGTAGGAAACCATTTTTCTTCCTGCCTCGATGAGAGAACAGATTTAATCCTCCTTGACACCTCGAGAGCTCAAAGCCAACACGATGGGTCTCATAGCAGGTTGGATGTGTGGAAACTCCTGGTTGAGTCTATCCACAATGGTTGCAATAGTATGCATCTTGTCCGTCTGTTTCTGCATCTCTGTTTCCAGAGCTGCTTCAGTCTTACACAGTAGGTTGTACTTCCCTTCTTTCAGTGACTGGTAATTCTTCACTCGTTGCTGCCTCGCAAGGATTTCAGTCATGTTCTGGAAAACAATGAACAGAATCATATGTTTCACAGGTGAACTCTGTCAATCACATCAAAGGTAAGTTAGAGAGAAAAAAAATCCCCAAAGTTCAGTCTCCACTCTTAACCCATTCTATGAAGATATGCATTCCAGAATTCACTCCCTCATCTAAAATGTGCCAATTTTATATGTTTGAAGGATACTGTGCTTGTCAAAGCACCTTTCAAGGAGACTTTCCATTACTCCATGATCATATGCAGTGGTGACCTACCATCTATTTGACCTCCTGTAACCTTTGGATGTCTCCATCGAGTGTATCTGACCACCCCCCCCCCCACGCACCTTCCATCACTCCCTGATCATATGCAGTGGTGACCTACCATCTGTATGACCTCCTGTGGCCTTTCGATGTCTCCATGGAGTGTATACCCCCCCAACTTTCTATCACTCGCTGATCATATGGGGCGGTGACCTACCATGTTTAATGTAACCATTTGATGTCTCCATCAAGTGTATCCCCCCACCCCCAACCTTTTATCACTCCCTCATCATAAGCAGTGGTGACCTACCACCTATTTGACCTCCTGTAACATTTGGATGTCTCCATCGAATGTATCGTATCTACCCCCACCTCCCCCACCTTCCATTACTCCCTGATCATAAGCAGCGGTGACTAACCATCTGTTTGACCTCCTGTAACCTTTCGATGTCTCCATCGAGCGTATCTGCAGCGCTCTGGAGCTGGTGGAAGTCCTTCTGTTTATCCTCCAACTGTTGGCTCAGTAACTGCTGGTGACTGCGAAGCTCGCCGATGTCCTTATCAGAATTGTTGGCATCCTGCAAAAAATTAAAAAATCGATCAAAACTGCACTTTAAACAGATTTTGTCACACATATCACAGAGCATGATGATGCAATAGTTATGAAGCTCCCAATAGGAACTGAATATTCCATTTTCCTTACATCTGATAGCTAATAATGACCAATAGAATAGTGGCTAAATATATAAAGAAAAGAACACTTTATTCCTATAGTATGATTTACTGTTGCTGTTCTTGTGGAGGAGTAAGGTGGAGACCACTGGGAGAGAGGACGGGTGGAGTGCTCCTCCAATGCTACTGATGTCTGTCGTTAATTGTGTTTTTATCAGAAAGATAAGAAACAGAGATCAATTTTGTGGTTTCCCTCCACGAGTCAGCTTAAAAGTACTCTACCAGTATCACAAACTGACCTGTTGGACTTGCTTGATTCTCTTCTTGAGCTCCCCTAATTTCTTTTGGAATGCACCTTTCGTCTCCACCTTCTTATTCAGCTTGGCCTGTGCATCACCCCTGGTTACGATGGTGTCCCTCCTGGACACGGCCTTCTCCATGTCCTGTATTAGTTTCTCCTGTAGCTTCATCAGCTGGGCGTGACGTTCTTCCATTCGATGGATCTCGGCATTCATGGCCCTGATCTCCCCCTGACCTACCTCAGAATCTACAGTAGCCTTGGCCTCCCTCGCCAATTGGGTCTTCTTTTCCCACAACATGATTTGTCGCCTATGGAAGGTCATTTTGTGATTAGTTTTTTCAAGTACATATATACACAACTTCTAAAAGGAAATTATCATCATTCCAACAAGAGTCCAAACAATGTACAATTCATAATAACATATACTTTATGACCAAGAGTCAATATTATCGACAACAACAAATAAATA
>JAIPMN010027064.1:5304-20949 GCA_020650975.1 Apostichopus californicus
CCCCCCCCCCCCCCCACCTTTAAAGAAAAGGTTGCATGTGCATGTAATATATGTGTACTTATATATTCTCATACATATAGTTAGACTATTAATGGTATTTCAAAACTACCATTGTTGAATAAATTAGATGTAAGAATTGAATTGTGTCATGTTTGCACAAGGCTTACAAACAACACGCATTCTCTTTCAGATCAATACCTGGGCTGCTACCTCGATCAAAGCAATCGTGCACTAGTAGCCAACTACGTGGGACTGAATGGATTAGCGAACGTCTACAATTGTATGGTAATTTGCAACGCAATGAATTACGTCATAGTAGGTTTACAATACAGTACGCAATGTTTCTGCGGGAATGAACTTTATTCCCATTACGGACAATATCCCGAGTGGCAGTGTTTATCAACATGCCGTGGACAGGATCGTCAGTTTTGCGGAGGTACTTGGAGACAGTCTGTTTACAGAGTTGGTAATGTTTAATCTCATGATTTTTAATTTATTTATGTTTTATTCTCTTCATTTGTATTCAACTCACGAGGAAACGAAAACTGGGACTGGATGGAGCGGGTGGGGAAGGGGGGGGGGGGGTATTGTATATACGTTCGTGTTCTTTATGTGAATTCTCCGAATGTTGGCTTAGATGTCAATTATCTCTCAATCTGCAATTTCATTTACCATGCAACCTGTTTGTAAAACCTTTTTTATTACCTTTTGCCTCATTGATTTGTACTTATCAATTAAGGTGGCGTTCTCCTATAAGCGTCTATATCAATCCGCCCCAAGTGTTCTCCTTCAGGAAAATTGCCAACAGTAGGAGCAGGAGAACAACTTTTTTGCTGTTTTCAATTAGTATTCCTTTTTGTGGATTGGGTTTTAAAGAGCACGAATGGAAGCACATGTGGTGCAAAAATTGGGCCAATTGAGGCAATTTTAGACCAGTTTAGCCCTCACCGGAGCAGCCTACGAAGATTTTTTTACGACTGAGTAAAGAGGTTTGTTTACAAGTGACGAGAAGTTCCGGTTCTCGTAGCAAAAAATCTGCATGGTCATCGTACGGAAAATTGATGGTGCCATGAAAGGCCAACTTGTCAGCTATCCAGTGATGGGTAGCGTTTAGCTAGTGAAAACTTCTCTCTAGACTTGGAGACCACAATACTTTTGTGATATAGTGTGTCAGTCAATGGGGCTTTTAATGGGCATATGCTACCTTAAAGACATCTTCAACTCAATTGCCATGACTTCACTGACACTGCTGTTGCCAGATGCAATCTCTAAGATACAAGTTACAGTATATATGGTTTGGTTTCGATCTAATAGTGAAGAAAGTTTCCAGCAATTTTGCTGATGAACTTCATGACATTGCACAGAAACACCATACGATTAGTCAGAAAATAATAGAAATGCGCCAGAGCCACATAGCAACCGCGTTTCCATGGTTTGAAGTAGGCCCATACACGTGTGTAAAGATTTTGTCACGCAAATGTCTGAAAATATGTTGTGACATTAATTAATACCCCCACCCCCCCCCCTCTAGTATAGGTTTTGTTATTGCATTTGCTTCCTTCTTTTTTAATAGGTTCGAAGGCTGCATCGGTTTCCCGGTTATACAAGGCCAGCAAAAGAAAACGGCTGAAGGAGAGCGTCTACGCAACCGTAGAAGTCAATAGTATCACCGCATGCGCACTTGCCTGTACTTCCAGTGATCGATGTCTGTCAATGAACCTTTGTAAAATCAACGAATCTTCGACGGAAATTTACAATTGCGAATTAAGTTACAAAATCACGAGGTTTGATGTACCAAATTACGAAGACAACCTGAATTGTACATATGCAGAAATAAAACCTCCGTAAAAAAAAAATAAGGTTGCATTTTCAAAAGGGAATTTGTTGATGCTATACCTTTCTCAAAGCAACTAGTTTTCGCAACATGCAAAAGAATTGAACGCACAATTTTTTTTAAGATCGACAATATATTTTACGAAATTTTAATGTGTGTTAAAGTTGGTTAAAACTATTTCAAAAAACATGATTCTCACTGGCTCAAAATTATTCACCTACAATCAAGGCGTGTCAACTTAGACAATGTGGCCTCAAAATGTGAAACTTTGCGATCAGTATTCGAATTTCTAGCATATCAGGTCACACGTCTGATGACATTAACTTCTTCCTTTCTAGAGCAGAATATGTTTGCAGTAAGATACGTGTTTACAGCAGTATACTAAAATAATAAACATATCTAAAAGGCATATTTGAAACCTAATGAAAACATCCAGACTACTGGACGAGTAAATGTATGCAGGCCGATAGCATATTAACTTATATATACGTTTTCTAGACGAAAGTTGTTATCAACAATCAATAATGTACTTTTCATATATGTCGAGGTCCACCGCTTTTACTATACGTAGCACCAGCAAAGTCAGTCATGGATATGACAGAAACAATAAATTCTACTATGTTTTACTATGTAACGAATGACGCTTCAATCAGCAATGATTAAAAGATTTGTTTAAAATTTCTTTTATTGGTCATTTTCTGTCATAACTATCATTTTAAAACGTTCTAATGTTTAAGAAAGTTTGCCTCAAAAAAAAGGGTCACGTCCCTACTGCTCTACGAGTTTGTGCCACCCCCCCCCCTCCCCATAGTTATCCTCTTCCGTCTCTTCTGCCGGTCAACCGCGGTTTCTATTCAGAAATAAAACACCGTAATATGTCTTCTTTGTGATCAATTTAATTTCTAAATATTAACCTTTTATTATTGAAGTTTCTTATATACTAAACAACTAAATTGGCTCCATTTTTAAAGATTAAATTTCTCGTAGCATTGTTCCTTTTTTTCGCCGCTAATAAAAAATTAACGTAAGGTGTTCAAGTTGATTCGGTTAACTTGAAACGTCAATGATTTTGAAACGTTACCATCGCTAAAAGTTGACCGAATCAAGAATCAGCAATACTGTTAAACTTAATTTTCAAAATATAAGGGTCACGTCTGTGTTTCACGTGAGTTGTTGATATATAGAGGACTGGCTATTTAACGACACTGAGCTTGCAATGAGGTTAGTATCAGTTTCTCATTGAACACACACGTGGTCGATATTTAATAATGAAAAGAAAAAACAACTGAGAGCAAATTGGCTTATTGATTCCTTGCCACGTTTTAGCCGAGTCCACATTCAACAACTAAACTCATCTTTAAGTGTTCACCATAACTCACGTAAAGTGATATGTAAGGTTCTTGCTTTAAATGTAGACTTTAAGTTCATATCAGCTTCATTCATGTTTTGACTTCAAGACGCCTGTCTTTCCCAAAACTTTGGTGACCTCAAATGACCTTTCACCTTCACAGAAAACAATAGGATTCTTGTAAACACTAATGGGGTCTAAAGACCAAGTATGAAGTAAATTAAGACATCAAGTTATTGGCTTGACATGGATCCCCAGTTTAAACTCTGTCAATGTCACATGACCTTTGACTTCACAGAAAACGGTAGGATTCGTGAACTCAGCATGATGGATCTACATACCAAGGCTGAGTGAGGGGGGGTGGGCGGGGGGTGGGGGAGGCTAGGTTGATGGGGGCTGTGGGGGTGGGGGATGTGGCGGTTAAGTGTTGATACCTATAAGGAGTGCAAATGCGACTTAAACATCTTATTTCATGACTTACTTCCACCCCCCCTCCCTTCTTCTCTCATTCCATTCCTTAATGTCTTATATATAATCCTACATGCAGTTTGGTAAACATTATACAAAACTTTATTGTGACTTTGACATCTTTATGAATTCAAAAATGAAAAAGAAAATCATCATGTATGGTTTATGTACCAGTTTTTTCTTCATTAACATCTTTTAAAAACAATTCAAACAATAAAGGCCAATGTAACAACTAAAACAAAACACAGGCCAGACGTGCTTCTTGCTGAATGTGAATTCTATAACGCCTTTTTTCTTTTATATAATTATAAGGCCTAACTTAAAAATTGTCAAATATTTCCATGTAGTTCTATTGATTCATGTGTATAAATTAATTAAACCAATGTTATCGTCTGAAATGTACCTTCTCTACCCCCTCCCCCCCACCCCAAAGAAGTAAGGGCTGGATAGATATGCCTTCTCCCTACCCCTCCCCACCCCCCACCCACAAAAACTAAGGGCTGCATAGTTCAGTAAGTAGAGCAGAGGATCCTCAGATCACCGGCTCACACCTGGTCTAGCCTCGTTAGAGTTAGATGCACCCACTTTTCCCTTTTCCCTTCCTCTTGCAACTGGCTAGCTAGAATAGTGTAAGATATGCAATTGCCCCCCCCCCCCAACCCAGTGGCACAGTTATAGAAATGGAAACCCAAATGAGAGTCCACAGTCAGGCAAATGATTGTTTGGGTTTGGGTGAACAATCTATGATTTTGGGCAACTCAAGATACTCAGATATGAGACTTGCATGCTTCCTCTGTTACAGACAGGATTCCTTTTAAAATCCTTTTGGGGGGTTAAGGTGGGGCGGGGCCATCTGGTTTACTGACTGCACCCCTTTAATATAAATACAAGCCGCTTCACCAGACTATGGTCGATGGCCGACTTCAGCGGATGAGTGGTTATTTGTCTCCGGTCTTCGACATCGACCCCCCTGGGGCTGGGGGGCCCCCAGGAGTTTGCACCTGGCCTGGCCTACGCCACTGCCTACACCCATCTAGACTACCTCGGACAATGCAGGTAGCATCTTAAAGGTGGTAGAGTAGATTTATGGTGGAGCCTCCCACCGGTAAAGATACGCCCACATGGACCACCTCCCGATGATGCTCTAAGTAGTTCTGACTTCACAGCATCTTATATTGCAGTGAGAGTCACCATCAATTTGTTACCACCGGTGTAGCCTCGCTAGGGTCAGATGCACCCACTTGTCCTTCCTCTGCTTCGATGGTACTTAATCGGCCTTGGTCTGCCTCTTTCACCGTTTCATCATTTTTGTTAGTTTTCTCCTTTTCTTCCGAGTTTGCTGATCCCACAGAATTCTCCTGGGCTGTTCTGTCGTCTCGTTCAGGGCCGTCCCCCGAGGCGTCCCTCGATACCGTCTCGAGGGGCTGCTTCTCCAACGATGCATCACTCTGAGACACGTCCCCACCGCACATCCTCAGGTAGTGCTGTCGGCTGTTCTTGTCCAGGTACGATCTCACAGATGTCTTCCCCTTCCAGCCGACGATGATCAAAGACTTACTGGAAGCTTGACTTAATTCACTGAGAAGTAAAGAAAGATTTATATCATAAATGACAATAACAGTTGCAAAATGACTAGATTTCCAATAAGCACACAAACAATTAAGGTAAAGAGAAACAATTAAATGAAAGGTATTGTCAGAACCAGTACCTTCATACTCTGAAAATCACACATTTTTTAGTCCAATCATTGCCTTCCCATATTCAAAATCAAATTTGTAAATTAAAGCTTATGGACATTTAAATGTTGAGGTTATTTTAGCAGATAATAAGATAAAGTCTTCATTGTGCTTGTAAAGCACCTTTCACTGAGAACATGAGAGACAGTTGTTGCTTTCTAAGAAACATATCGTTACTCAGACAACACAAACACAAAAGCACACAGCAATCATTGATAATTTAAAGGCATTGAAGACTCGCCCCAAACCGCATGCGGCCATCTGAAAAAGTTAACTTTCTGTTGCTTGCAAGTGACGTTTTGTTCGTGTCGCTACAAAATGCAGACAGTAACGAAACGTGATACCTTGTTATCTTTGGCTGGACCTGAGATGTCCATCGCTGTATCGTTTGTATACTGTGTTGTGGGTATTGACCACAGCTGTATGTACCGACTGTACACTAGTGTCTAATTACCGACTGTAGCAAGCTGTGTATTTTCTGGGATAGATGGTGGTGTCTAACACTTCTGTTACACCTCATTCGAAACTAGGTCAGATTACCGGCATTAGACGTTTCTTTTTGCGCCAGTCTTCACACCCTCTAATGTGGTTCATAGAGCATGGCTCAGACAAAACTTTCACACAGCATATGTTAATAAAGCTATTGCCTAAATATACATGTTATATAACATATCGGGACGGTCGTTGCTCACTATCAAGCAAAATGCAAAATTTCGGGTCAGAGGGAGAAAAAAATAGTGTTCTGATAAAATAGAGTGCTAAACACATTACTACTCATGGGCAAAAGTAAAAAGATGTTGCTTACGTTATTTCAGGATCACACACAAAGACTATACTTCCTTGTCCTGTTTAGAAAGAAAGTAAAATAAAATAAAACTGTTAGCAAACTGCTTATCCACTAGAGAGCCTGTGTAATAGAATGTGTGAAAGTAAGTTGGCCTGACGTTTCGATCCTAG
Organism: Apostichopus californicus; assembly: GCA_020650975.1. Classification (NCBI taxonomy): domain Eukaryota; kingdom Metazoa; phylum Echinodermata; class Holothuroidea; order Aspidochirotida; family Stichopodidae; genus Apostichopus; species Apostichopus californicus. The sequence goes on from JAIPMN010027064.1 coordinate 11,648, forward strand.
CAGGATCTTCTTCAGAGGCTAACTGACAAGTAACAGTAACAGAAGCGACAAAAACACGCACAGAATACAGACAGGTTAATGAGCATGGTGAACACAAAGAGATAGATGTAAGGGGATTAGTGGACAGGGGATGGAGAGAAGAATGGAAGAAACCAACAGGGGGAGAGAAGAGGTAGGAGATAAACAGACAGAAAGAAAGTAAACAGAAGATAAAATGCTGAGAAAGTTACTTGTCAGAAAGAAGGAAATGTTTGGCAGATGATAGCGAAAACCCAGAAGTCACTTGGCCAATCAGATTATGCATGATTCTCTTTGATAACATGTAGTTACTAAAATATTGTCAGCCCCTCCCCAAAAAAAATCAAATGAAATATTGAGCAATTTAGTACATTTTCAGCAAACATTTTAGTACAGATTTGTTTCATGTTTGTATGCATTTTGATTTAAAAAAAAAATTGTCTGGAGTCATTCGTACAAAATCAGTACACAAGATTGGCTAATAACGCCTTTCAGCGGTCTTTCGATGTTTGTGTACAATTTTCAGTCTTGAACACTTTTGCGGATGACTCCCAAAGATTTGATATGAATACAGAACGCTTTAAATAAATGGAAGTAACCGCATCACCTCTCACATCCTACCAAAGAATACCCGGGCTTTCGGGTTTTGCTGACATGACAGTGATGCGCCATCGAGCCTGATCTTTGCTTGAGTTTAATAAAAACCAAGATCAACTTACCAAACGTCTTCAGTTGTGTCTGCATCTTCTCGGAGAAAGTGTAATCAAAAGGACACTCGGTGGACATGAGCTTTATCACATCCGATTCTTCGACTAAAACTTTCCGATCGCTCATGAATGGAAAGATGGAAATGATTCCCTGAGAAAAGGAATTTGAGAGAAAGGAAAAAAAATGGAGAGGATGATCCTTCATGATGAAGTGTCAATTCTGCTCTACCTGAATCATACAAGGAATTACGGATAGCTAGTTTGGTGGATAAACACGAGTAATCACGGATAGCAAGTTTGCTGGACAAACACGGTTAATCACGGATAGCTAGTTTGGTGGACAAACAGGAGTACTTCACGGATAGCTAGTTTGGTGGACAAACACGAGTAGTTCACGGATAGCTAGTTCGGTGGACAAACACGAGTAATTCACGGATAGCTAGTTTGGTGGACAAACACGAGTAATCACGGATAGCTAGTTCGGTGGACAAACACAAGTAATTCACGGATAGCTAGTTTGGTGGTCAAACACGAGTAGTTCACGGATAGCTAGTTCGGTGGACAAACACGAGTAATTCACGGATAGCTAGTTTGGTGGACAAACACAAGTAATTCACGGATAGCTAGTTTGATGGACAAACCTTGAGTAATCACGGATAGCTAGTTTGGTGGACAAACACAAGTAATCACGGATAGCTAGTTTGGTGGACAAACACGGTTAATCATGGATAGCTAGTTTGGTGGACAAACACGAGTAATTCACGGATAGCTAGTTTGCTAGACAAACACCAGTAATCACGGATAGCTAGTTTGCTGGACAAACATGAGTAATCATGGATAGCTAGTTTGGTGGACAAACACTAGTAATTCACGGATAGCTAGTTTGCTAGACAAACACGGTCACAATTAGCTAGAGTCCTGTTATTCAAACTAGTTTGTAATCTTTACGACCCTCCAGGTCTAGGGGGAGTAGGCATCCCCCTAGTTTGCAAAACTGTTATATCATTTAGGGTGCTTCGTTGCAAAATAATGTTATATTTTGTAAGCTTTTATGTAATTTATGTTCAAGATTGATTTTTTTTTAAATATCTTGACGACTTGTTTTTTGTTTTCTTCCAAATGTGTCGGTAATCCTCCACAATGTTTCTTGAGACCTTAAAGAGGGTTGCAACCCCCTACTTTGAATACCAGGCATATTCATATTCATTGTTAACGCAACTACATAGTTACAGCAAAACATTACATACCTCTTGTGAGAGGCGGAAAGAGCAATCCACGCCCTCAGCATCGCTCCGACATAACGTCTTGATACCAGAATTGATGACCTGTAGAGTTAAATGACAATGACACCCAACTCAAATTCAGAATGATATTATCACAGAATCTGCTAGAATGGTCAGGTCTTCTCTCTATTTAAAGCACTGATCATTAATCAAGATACTGGAATGCAACATCAATGACAAAAAATTGAAACATAGCTAATTACAAGGAAGGAGTTTTGCCTTTGCCATCAGGGGACTTTGCAAAAAAGCATCAACATATATATTGCACTGAAACGTAAAATGCCATCACAGCTGCCACACCTTTTAAAAGGGAAGCAGATTACGGTAAAGTGCCATCACTGCTGCCACACCTTTCAAAAGGGAAGCAGTTTACGTTAAGTGCCATCACTGCTGCCACACCTTTCAAAAGGGAAGCAGTTTAAAGTAGAGTGCCATCACTGCTGCCACACCTTTCAAGAGGGAAGCAGTTTACGTTAAAGTGCCATAACTGCTGCCACATCTTTCTTAAAGGAAGCAGTTTATGGTAAAGTGCCATCACTGCTGCAACGCCTTTCAAGAGGGAAGCAGTTTACGGTAAAGTAGGATAAATATGTGCTTTAGCAATGTCTGTCCAGTTTCCTATTCTCATTAAACATTTAATAACAACTACACAATCATAAAAACAGTGAGTCATGATAAGTTTCAAGTGAGGCATAGTTTGCCCATTTCTGGTGATTAGTCTATGTCCATTCCAGATTAAATATAAACTGTATATACGTAGCATCGATCAGTGATATGATTCCAACGGATGTACGAGGACATAATGCTACCTTCAGTTTCTGCTGATTTGTAAGGATAATCTGTTTCACTCTCTTGTTCGTATAATAGAGATTCCTCTTTTTCCCGCCAAAACTTCTGGTGAGCATCTGAGTGATAGGAAATGTATCGGCTATCTTGTAGAATTTCCTGTGGATAGAGTGTTTGAGATCAAGGAGTAAGAAGAAGAAGAAGTAAGAGAAAGCAAAAACCGATTCTATTTTAGATTAAATTATGTTTATCAAAATTGTGATGAATTCTTTTGCTGTCGTTTATTCATCCTACCTAAGACTGAAAATACACTATCATCTTTAGTTTACATAAATTATAGAGAGCACATGTGGCTTTATTAATCACTGCTGTACCTTCATCTGAAATGGTTCTTTCTTGCTCTTGGTCAACCGAAGCTATTCTTGGAAATTTCCAGTGGGACAAACCAAGGTGTTTCACAATTAATGCATGGTAAATTAAGTCATTTGTTTTTTTCATTTTTACTCTTCTGAAAATTAAACTCACTTTATCTCTGGCCACAGCTCCTCATCACCATCAAAGTAATTAAAGGGGTCTTCTTTGAAACTATTAAAGTGGCTTCTCTCCGTTTTAACTTTCTTCTGGGGTGGTCTGAAAGTGTGATTCAAATTTAATTAATGTTTGGGCCCAGATGGTCCCACAAATTAGGCCTAAATGTACCAGCTGTTAACCAACAACTGAAGTTTGGTTACAATCCAACTTCAGACTGCTGAGTTCTTGCAATGTAAAGCTTTTTACATTTCACCCAATAACCTCATTAATATTCAGGTTCGAGCCAAAAATGATAGGGAAGACCTTCTCACTATAATACATCTACATAGCAAGTATTACAAATACCCATCACTCCGTTGTTGAGTTATCCCAGACCAAAGCAAGTATCACAGACGCACACACACACACGCATGCAAACTGGACTGCATAGGTTCAATGCTTTACAGCAAGGAACAAACGAAAACAAAACACATATTGAAGCTAAATACCTACACAGTATCATTCTACCCTTAACAAACTTTGCAAAAACTCATCAATAGTCTGCCCAGTTTTCACTGAATTTGCCAGATTGAAGCCCCTGACTAGTTTCAAACTATCTGTTTAATGAACAGTAGGCTTAGACTACAAGTTTTACTGTCAAATTGAATATTGCATTTTAATATGCCAATATTATTTATTCATAGTGCTCCTATGATGACAAAAAAAACAAAAAACATATCTACTCTTTTGTGTTACAACATTGACCAAAGTATTTACTCAGATATCCCTTCAGTGCTTGCATCATCAGTGGGTGTAGCACTGGTGACAACATCCTCTGTGCTGATGGTGTCAGCAATATCTTCATCGACAGAACTGGTGGCAGCATTTTCAATGACATCTGTGTCTTTCACTGTAACTTCTGTTGAATCTGCGGATACCGTATTATCTTCTGTTCTTTGAACTTTGTAAAGGTATGAACAAATTAATGTTTCATATTTATTAAATATTAAAACAATTCCAATGCTGTAGTTATGTGCAGAAAAAATATATATATGATGTGAATAACATGATAATTTAGTCCATATCAGCTGGTTATATGCCGCAACTGAATTAAATGACCCTCGCAGACTTCTCAAAACAAATCGCTCAATTTACACTCACATAAATCGTGCATTGTTTTGCTACTGGCCAGCTTGATTGATACCGAAAGAGGTGCAACCATTAGAGAATCAGGCTAGTTACTGATTGGCATTTGTTACCTTGTCCAGACTTTTATATGCAAATTAAATGCTGCCAGGTCATATTTCCACACGTCCCCTCAGGCATAATCGGTGATGTCATTCTAGATTCGTATATATATTTCTAGATTCGTAACACGACTCAACACGACTTCCCTTCACTGAGGTTACATTTTTTTGGGTTTTGTATAAGAAAAGCTTACATAGTCTGATTAAGATGATTGAGTAGTCTCTACATTCTCTACATATCAGAGTTAGATATAATACTTAGTTTCATAATATTTTGTTTTTCTAATAATTACCATTTAAGTTTCATCATTTTATCCCACTTTCAGTCTAGATGAATTATGAAATGATGCATTTGTTTCTGGTCATTCAAAAAATTTTTATTTGTGGGGGGGGGGGGGTTTAACATAAAGAGAAAGAACAAAACTATTTAAAAGTAACTTTAGAAGTACCTTCGGTAACCGTCTTCACGATTGGCTCTTTCTCGTTCGGAAGACGCTTGACTTTCTCGAGGACGGCCACAAAGAAACCTCCAGAATTCTGATCGTGGGGTACGATCCGTACACTGTCGTGAAGAAAAGCCATAGATCTTACGGTAGCATGGTTAGGTATACACTTACGACTAGAAACAATCAGTGTTTAGTGCAATGAAACCTTTACCTTAACAGACCCGTGCATTCATTTCATGTAGGATAGAAATTTACAGTCTTATATAGAAAACAGAATACTTTGTACATTTATGACAAAGTTGAATACTCTCTTCAACCTGTTGCAATTTGTACAACACAACAAAAATGAATATTTAACCAATTTTTTTTGGAGGGGGGGCCCTTGAAGAAAGGACCTTATTCTGGTTTTAACATGACCTGCCCTACAAGAAGAATTTTTTTAAGGGGGCCTTAGAAGAAAGGACCATCTTTTGGTTTCCAACAGGGCCTGCCCTACAGGAAGCAATTTTTTTTATTTTTTGGAGGGGGGCCTTAGAAGAAAGGTCCATCTTTTGGTTTCCAACAGGGCCTGCCCTAAAAGGAGCAATTTTTTGAGATGCGGTTTTACCATCGATGAAGGTTAATACGCTCTGCATCCTCCTCTGATGGAGGCCACATGCTCTCAATGTATCTTCTCCTCTTCTTCTCTGGAACATCTTCAGGTTTGGCGTACTCTTGAGGTGTCTCATTGATGACCTGGAAAAATGTGCAATATGTCGAGCAGGGTTTGAAATCTTGCTGATGCTTTTGTCGCTATCTCTTGCTCGTACAAATGAAATTATGGGATGCATAAACCTCTCGAGGTGGTTAGCTGAGACGAGACCAGTACGGTGTAGAATACGACAGAGTATTAGTATGAGAACAAGTAGAGACAAGAGAGTATGAGTACAAGTTGAACGCACAATTTCAAATCTCACCTACCACGGTTGATACAACAGTGTTATAATGCTTATGCACCCAGCACATTGGTCAAAATCATTAGCTAAGGGCTGGTAATAAATTGTAAAGTCCACCCAATGTTACTTCTTTCGAATTTCACAGCATTTGTAGCTGATAACCGATAATATGTACTTTATATTTATTTATAGAGGGTGTTGCATTTTTACAGCAATTATGAGGAACAAAACCGAGGAACAAACCTTCCACGATATCAAACCGGAACTTCGCTTCAATCCAGGCAACAATCCACTGACATCAGCCAATTGCAAGGCACCTACATTCACATAACAAGAAAAACAAATTTAAGAAAAACTTATTCCAAATACGCTGGAAATTTCAGGGCATAAAAGAATTGCATCCCTTTTGTTCAAAGTGTGAAACTTAATAAAATAAAGTTGATAGAGAAGAAGCGAAAAGAAATTTTATCATGGGTGTGTTCCTAGTATTCCAAATGAGGGGACCCTATCTTCCTGTCTCTGCTAAGTGTCCCCAATGCTACCCCTCACCTGTCCCCACAATTTCCCAATCAAACTCCAGACTTGTCATCTGATGTAGTCTATATTTTTTTGGGGGGGGGGTAGTTCTTTTATAGGTGTTAAGGTTATCTATTTTCTTTGATGGGAGTACTCTATTCGATTAAGCCCAAAAGGGTTTCTTAGTTTACTTCCTTTCACATTTTTACTTATTTGCAATTATATTGTCTTGTTCACCTTGTTATTATATGTGATGAAACAAATAATAAAATAAATTAATTAATAAATAAATATCATCGATCATCTTGACTTGGCAAGAGAACAATTGTGACGTCTTACCTTGGGATGCGATTAGTACACTAGACACCACTGCTTCGTTCTCTATGGGGTTGAACGAACACGTCGAATAAACCAGCTTGCCCCCGACGGCCAAAAGTTCTGTGCCACGGTGAAGAATCTGCTTCTGCAAACTTTTTCAAGAGATCATGAAAAGGGAACGTTTTACCTTTTGGGCTTCACTATTTTTCCTCAGAAACATTTTTCTCGGGAACTGAAAATTTGAAATAACAATGGTTATCCCTTACGTTTTCCTTCGTCATTCGTATACGTGCAAACTTGTCAAGGCGCTGACACTTGAAAAAAATCAGTTTCACAGCGTATTATTTGCGCTCTAGGTGTGATCAAAACTGCCATGAACATCTTTCTCAGGAATGAAATGTTGAGAACCAAATGATATCATGCATGACTCACTTGCTCATTAGACTATCCACTTGGTGAAATAAATCTACCAGAGTGTCTTAGTTTACGTCAAATTCCAGTCATATTTGGAGTCATGCTCTATGGTAATCTGTACAAGGAGTTAACTATATATGGTACTAGCATCTCATCACCCAGTCGGGACAAAATTTTCTATACTGTAGTATTATGTCCCGCTTTAGAGCATTCGTATTGTCAGTACGAGCAATATGAATATCATATTTCTATCAGATCAAGGTTAGGAACTGTTTGTACTGACAATATGAGTGCTTTGAGAGCATGATATTGGAGTACAGTTTAGAGAGGTATTAGCATTAGGAAATTGTCCCAACTGGCTGATGTCATAACTTTAGCACTGAATATTCATGAATCATTTGCAGAGTATGCAAATTATGCTAGGTGACTCCTCAGTAGCTATGTTATGTAGTTTTAAAGTGCTCTGTAAGAAGAACAGATCTTTAATTTATGCATTTTGATTATGATCATTTGCATGCCATGCTATAACCCTATCTATGAATTTAATATACCTATCTGCTCAAGCCTTTACAAGCTATCGATTGACAGTCTAATGAATTATGAATCCCAGACCAGTGTCACGACACTTGGGTATATTTGATCAATTCTGTCTAAAGCTAAATCCAGTTTTAATTACCTTTTAATATACATCCTTCTATGATAAATACAGTCTGTTTTAAACTGCGTCTCCATGGCAACAATTTCTGAAGAACATGAATTGTTAGAGGATCTGATTACCTAACAGTAGTGATATGTAAATGTTTATACACATATATATATATATATATATATATATATATGAATGCTTACTTGTGCAAAGAAATTGCCGACGTCTGTGCCCACTGCTTCCAAATCATGGTGTTCTTTCTCAATGTTCCATCACCGCTGTAAAATAAAATTCAAAGTCATATGACACACACGAAAGAAATTCCAAGGTATATCTTTGCTTGATGGGACTATGAAATTAAAGTAACAAGATGTACGGTTTGAAGTTCAGCAAGAGACTGAGACTGCCATCCTCATACATAGAACATACATATCAATATTCCATTGTTGCTAAGGAACAAGCTTAAGTTTGTTGTACGTTCTTTAAGTATGGTCCTGTCCCATGTCATTTGCCTGTACAACCAAACAAATATTCACAAACAATTTTCATAAACTACCCTCCTCCTCACTCCCTCCTCCTCCCCCCTCCCCTACCCCTCTTCCCCCCTCCCCTACCCAATATGTATTTGCATGATGGTACAATAAATTAAGGGAAAATACTGCCTTGTTCAGTCTGCATGTTTGCATAACTGTGACGACTTTCGGAATCATAAAGACTTTGCCCAGAATTTATTGAGACCGAGTTACATTAATGTTCCAAGAACGTTACTTGAAAGACTGATCAATGTTGCTTTTGCGACACTGTGGTCTATTCTGGGTCGGTTTGTTGTCTTCTCCATGATACCTCATCAATTTCACATAGAGTTATCAATTAGTAATTAGTGTCACATAAAATACCGTTCATTCAACACTTTCCAGCTGGTTTGGAGTCACCATATCTCTGCAATTCACATAGAGTTATTAATGAGTAATAAAATGAGGTGCCATTCATCACCAGTGTCACATAAAATAACATCCTTTCAAGACAGAATACAGGATATTAAACTTACTCCACCATGCTCGACTACCACCCCCCCCCCACCCCACCCTCCCCATCTTCTACCCTTCACACAGTTCATGAACTTTGTTCTCATAACATGCTATGGATCTATTTACAAACTTGCTATGCATCGTTGTGTTGGTTTAGCAATTCACTCAATATGATGATATATGAGGTACTTGGTCGAGATCGATTATTCCCCTTTATACACCCCCTCCCATCGCCCCCTCTCTCTCTCTCTTCCTGAAAAAATTGACTGTCATACCTGCAGGGAACATCACACAATATCCTGTCGTACATTAACTGCTCTTTCTTGCCATCGGGGCGGTCAAAGAATAGTTTGGGGAAGAACCTGGCATCGTGGTTGACCACCATACAACAGGGACTGTTGAGCCGTTTAGCTTGGTGCACCATGATGTAACATCGCTTGTTGTGGCT
>JAIPMN010027075.1:0-14423 GCA_020650975.1 Apostichopus californicus
AAAATATCCATGAAATACTGCAACCTTCGACCACATGTTAGCCTAACAACCACACTAAGTCAATGGGAAATGTAGCCTAACCATCGGTTTGCAAAAAAAAAAAAAAAAAATTGCTGGAAATCGGCAGTTGTTTGGAATATGTCTTAGAGAGGGAATGTTGTATTTTACGTACACCGTTGCTGTGGCGATGGATTGAATGTTTTAACTTCGATTACTTTTCAGCGGTATAATGGTTTCGTATTTGGTGGTGGGTGATTTTATCCACACACGAAAAAATACATGATTAAAGGAAAGGGCACCTTCAGTAGAAGTAAACCTGTGTTTTCTATTTCAGTTGATGGGTTATAAGTTTTTCGTCATATATTCGGTGGATTGGCGTTATTTGCTAAACGATCGCAAATTTTGGCAATTAAACTTTCAATGAATTTGCATGATACGGTCGCAGCTTACTAGGAAGAGGGTACTAATAGTGCCTACTTGATCCTGATGAATGCTTACAACCTTTCCCGTAAACTGCATATTAAACCTTAAAAAAGCCCTCGTAAATACATAAAGGGGGGCGTTTTTAACTTTTCATTTTCCAAAATAGCCCCCTGGCCAGAGCCAAATCTAAATTCCTACCCTGCATTGCAAGTGGTGCACTATATTTGAGCCAAATTTAGCTTGTAAAAATAAAGCGTAATATGCAACGAACTAATTTAAATTATTTAAATAAAGCTCAGGGTTCCATGCCTTAATTTAAAATCAGACATTGGATTGGCCGATGTTTAATACACAGGGGCGTAGCCAGTATGTAGCACTGTAGGCCCGGGCCTTCACTTTTTTGGCCAAGTTTTCTTTTTTTTGAAAACACCCATAACTCAAATCCATAAGCTTGCTGGACGAGTTTTAGAGTCTAGACAGGAAAAACTATTGAAATGAACGTAGCAAGAATATGGCTAAATTAGGTGACCAATTCTTCTGTCATCTAGGCTGTCATTTCTATCGCGTGCCGTTTTAATCAACACTCTACCTGCCAAAAAAGACTAGGATCCGATCTTGTCAGTTTTTTAACATCTAGTTAAGAACCCGTTTACGCAGATAATATTTCAGTTGAGAAACATTCCACAGTCAAATAAGCCTATCGTTGATTAACAGACTTTATAGAGCTGCAGCACTTTGTTGCCTGTTGTTACTGGCTTACTCGGTACATGTACCTTGCTAATTTTAAATACATTATGTAGTATTGAATTAAGTACTTATTTAATTCGTTTGTTTTTTTGGTTTAAAAGTGATATTGAATGAGGTGTCTCAAGTTACCAAGAGGCCAGGGAACCAAAATGAACACTCGGGAAGGGCCGTTTCCGGCCATCTGGGGGTTTGTAAAACCAAAAATTTTCTTGTACGCTCCACGCCAACCGATGGTGGCGCTCCGCTCAGATAGTCGTGCCTACAACTTTGGAAATCCTGGCTACACTCCTGGTACTAATACTGTCGGCAAAATGTAACATCGTGAAAAGTCACGAATACATTGACTGATTGTGTTTTTGGTTCAATAAAATAATTTTCCCGCAATTTTCAATGAGTCAAATATTCAGATATTAGCCATTTTGACTCAATGGGAAATTTCTTAGAGGAAACACTGGTTGCCAGACTGTATCTCTACCTTTGACAGCCAACAAAGCAGACACGATCCATAAATTAGGTTTTTACGTTTATTTCTTTTGACTAAACTATTTAAAGTTTTGCTAAAGGTTTAATAGTTATACATTGCATTTGTTGATGGGCTGTAGAATTCTCCAAAGACACAATTTAAGTGCTCTTACCTGAGAGACAGTTTGGACCTTTAAATCCAGCAGGGCAGATGCACTCTCCAGTTGTGTCATCACAGACTCCTCCATTGTAACAATTTTCACAGATGCCAAAGCAATCTGGAGGACCCCAGTGATCTGCAGGGCAAGCTAAAGGAGAGAACACCACACTAGAATAACATGGATTACAAGCCTACGTAGATAAGGAAAACTACGGATGGCATTCAGACTTCAGAACAGGTACTAATAGAAGGAAATGACCACTTCAGTCTTATAAATACATAGTGTAGGGTGGGTGGCAATGCTGATTAATGTTTTGGATAATACAAGATGACAAATGCTATTCCATCAGTGCTTTGCTATGATGAAAAAGGGATGAGAATGCAATCTTCCTAATAACTGTCTCAAATAACTGACTCAAGTCAACTGGAAGACTCAACATCACCCAGTGAATGTAAGACTCTGCCCTACTCTACTAGAATTGAGTCAAGTGAAAAATATAATATTTGACAAGAAATGTGAAGGGTTCAATTTAGATTCATTCAACTCGACTCTTCTGACGAAGGAATCAGCACATTATAGTAGGGAAACAACACACAGGAAACTAATAAAAGTGTGAAGACCATTAATTATTGCCTCCAAATATCATTATGACTTCATTGAACTAACAATTAGTGACCTCGCTTAATATCATGTGATTAATTTGAGGTGTCACTGATATGTAGATAATTTGTCCTAGCATGAATCAAGATCAAAAGCCCCCTGGATTTAAGTCCAATTCACATTATGTCACAGTTGTTACCTGTCTTACTGATACATGTCAAATGTGGAGTTTATATCCAATGATAAATATCAAACTATTCATAGTACAGTACTAAAAGGCAAAGGTAAAGCATCATTCTGACAGTCCCTCATTTGAATTTCACTTTTCATTTGAAAAACTTACCTGTTAAACATTTGTTCTCAGATAAGCCACATGATGATCAATGATACTCATATAATTAATCTCTTGAACTGAAATTTGGAAATGCTAATATTGCAAAATTTTCTTAAATGATTATAGGATACATTTTTGATAGATAGAAAATGTTTGTTACCTCGAACAATGATCCGCTGAAGTCCTTGTACAGCGTCGTTACGTTGAGTATTGTGATAACACTCATAAATTCCAGCATCTGATAAACTAATTCTTTCTCTACTTTGAGGTACATTCAGAAAAAGAGAACCAGAGTAAAAGGAAGCACCGCCGTCCTTTCTCCAATACACTGCGTTGTACCTATTTATAGTCACCTCATCCATCCTTAAAACTATTCCTTCATCACCATTATTAACAGTCCTTGTAAGTAACCTGTCATTTGGAACTATATTTGCTGTTGGAATATATATTAAAATTGCTTTATCAAGTTTACATGAAATTGTGTCATATCAAAAAAACAACTTAAAAAAACAACCATTTCACCCCACCCCTCCAACCACATACTACTCTTAGGTATATAGGTTTCACTTAAAACTTTTCAATTCTTCCTACATGGGTAAGATATTTCATCATTTGTTCGCAATTTTGGTATGTTCATATCACCAAAAAGAACTCAACTTTAGTGGAGGTGAAATAAACACTAGCTGTTTCTACATCAAGACCTACTGTAGTTTTTGAGATATTGTTTTACTGATGGAAGTATTAGAAAATACTGCTAAAATTAGCTGAGACGAAAGTGACAAAATATTGCAATTATATTAGTTTTGACAGCATATATTTTTTCATCCTGTAAATTCGTTCAATACCGCCCTTGAAATGCACTCTGGTTATTGGCTAATTGCCAGTTAATCTCAGTAACTGGTACTCACAGAGTCACTTTGATCAAACACAAATGTTAATTTCAGACGCTTTCCCTACATGTACACAGATTGTTTTGGAAAGAAGATGTATAGATGCCTTGAAATTCATGAAATTGATCAGCATTACTTTGACCAATTATTGTCTTTTCAAGAGGCCAGTACTACACAGTCGGCATGACTGCAACCAATTGTTTTAGGACTTGTGAAGTTATCAATGTTCAAGGGAAAGTACTGCAACCAACACTACAAACAGGTAAAGCTTGCTCTTTACTATTTGCCCTTAATTACTAACGTGGCCCACTAACTGTACATCTAATTGAAGCACTGTCATTTTTGAAGAGCAACAATCTGAATGCTTACATAGTATGCATAAAAAATATAAAAAAATCCTGAAAATTCATTTGAACAAAATAGAATATTGTTCTCAACTAATTCATTGCAAAACCCCAGGAATTCCAAAACTTACTGGTTTGGATATTTACGAGTGACGAGCTTACCTGTCTCCTCACAACCTTAGCACCTCATTCTACTGTGCCTATAAAGTCCTGGTAAAATAATAACACTGTGCGCCCTCTATGACCGGACCTCCCCTCCGGTCACTCCTCCTTTCTCATGAGACCATTCCTTAAAAAGTGGCCTCACGGTCACGGGAGTAGGGGTGGCTAGGACCCTCTGGCCACCCCCAACGACCCCCGTCGAGCTAACTCCCTAAGCCCCTAACAAAAAGTCCCTGACGCCTTCCTAGTAGGGGGGAGTGTAACCCTCCCCGGCGCAGCGGGAAGGGGGGACACTCTCCTGAACCCTGCAGGCGGAACTACCCCTTATCCTAACAAGGAGCCTAATGACTTACGACCCGACACTTGTAACCTAAAGGCAACTTAGGTGAGAACGCATACGAAAGAACATGTACGATAAACGCATACGAAAAACACAAAGTTACACTCACCGATAGACATGGTCGGTTGCTCTAGCAGTTGTTGGTTCTGTCTATCTGGTGTGGTGCCTGGAGTCGTGAGTCAAGTCGAACGACCGCTCCCCCGTCCGGCTGTGTCCCACCCCCCTCGGGGGAGGGAGGCGGGAATGGAGACAGGTAAGCTTGTCACTCGTAAATATCCAAACCAGTAAGTTTTGGAATATATTTACTTCGCTCCTCGCTTACCTGTCTCCTCACAACCTTAGCACCGAGTGGCACTGCCCGATGGTGGGAGGCCCGAGGGGTGGGACCTGTTACCCACCGGACCTCGCATCACCGCGCTACCAAATGCCGCTTCGGCGTGTAGTGTGTCGGTTAAGTAGCAGGCGACGAACGTAGTTGGTGTTCTCCACGCCGCCGCCTTGAGGATGTCCTCTATCGGGATACCGGCAAAGGCAAAGAGAGCTGTGGAGGACGCGGCCCCTCTGACGTCGTGAGCTCTTGGTCGGGCGGCCCCCGTTGTGAACGGGCGTATTGTCTCCACTAGCCATCTGGATAGGGTATCCTTGGAGGCCGATGTGTAGGGTGGTCGTGGTAGGATGAAAAGAGAAGTTGTCTGTCTTAACTTCTCTGTCCTGCTAAGATACCACTTCAGTGCCCTGACTGGACACCATCGCTTGTCCTCGGCTACTGATGACAGGGTCTTAATTTCCGGGATGAAAATGTCCCCTGGCAGGAAGGTCAAGGTCTGGTTCCTGGCAAGGAATGACGGGTCTGGAATCATCCTTACCCCGTGGCCCTCAAATCTAATGTGGTTCTGCTTAGTAGTTAGAGCGTGGAGGCAACTCCTCCTTCTTGCTGATGCTACTGCAATGAGGAAGAGTGTCTTCTTTGTGAGGGCAGCCCGGGAAGCGTTAGCCATAGGCTCGTACGGTGGCCCTGCCAGGGCATGCAGCACTGCTGAGAGTCCCCAGGAGGGAGCTAACCGTCTGACTCGTGGGCGACGATTAGCCATGCCTTTGATGAGCTGGGCAATGTCTGGGTTATTGCCCAGTGTGGAGCCATCTGGGAAGCCCTGGTGGATGGCAGCGATAGCCGACCTGTAATTCTTAATTGTGGTGTAATATAGTGCCGAGCCCGGCTCCTCCGACAACTAATATTGTATCGGGACTCGCGATAGAAAGGTACTCGGGTTATCTTGATGCCGTATTTATGCTTCTTCAGGAGACAAGGAAAACAATGAGTTCTCAGAAAAGAAAACAAGTTGACAAGATCGGATTGATTTAGTGATTCGGTATAATTTCTTCTCTGTCGATTCTCTCACAAATAAAATTACAATGATTTGATTTGACTCCGTCAAATTACGCAATTTGAAAGAGTGATGAAATGGTGACGACGAAGTTGACGAAGTAACAAACTTGTGACGGAGTGGTGACGGAGTGCAGAACATGCGGGACCATGCCGCCTTTTATACCTTACTTCTATAACATTCCCACTGCGCATAATCAGAAGGCAGCCAATAACCTGCTCATCCTACATTAACTTAACGATATAAAAATTAGTCTAGAAAGCACTGATCTGCCCTGATTGGTTGGGAGTTTGGAAGTCCACCCCTTTCTTATGGAAACTTCCATACCACGTGAGAAGAACCTTCTCGAATGTTCTACAGATACAATGGAATCTATTTTGGGAAAAGGCCCTGTAACAAGATTCAATAAGATAGTTAAAACTTCTCGTGGGAAAACTGATTCCTTGACCTAGATAAATATATAAAGGGCCTGTACGATGTCTCGATGGAGTTTTTCGGTAACATTAAAGAGGCAGTATTACCATTTCATGACAGTGGAGACCTGTTTGCCTTCTCCGAAGAGTGACAGGAGGAACTCGGCTATTTGTGCTATAGAGGCCTTAGGACGCAGTATTTGTCTAGGCCGGCACCACTGTTCGAACTTCCGCAGGCGGGAATCGTAAGTCGCCGCGGTCGTTCCTCTTCTAGCGTCGGCTGCCATCGCGGCAGCTGCCTCCGAAAAGCCTCTCTGTCGTAGGGAAGACCGGACAGCTTCCAGGCAACTAATTGCAGCCCCCTGATGTCCGGATGGGAGAGTGTTCCCCGTCTCTGAGACAGTAGGTGGGGCTTGTCTGGTAGGCTCGCTGGGACGTCCATGAGGAGCTGGGGAATCTCGGCGAACCAGGGTCTGCGAGGCCAGAACGGGGCTATTAGGATAAACCTGCCCTTGGAGTTCCGTATTTTCTTGAGGACCTGCCCGACCATGCACAGCGGCGGGAAGACGTAGGCCTCCATGTGGTCCCATGGGAGGGACATCGCGTCCGTGTGGTAGGCCTGGGGATGGAACCGTCTGGAACAGGTCTGGAGCTTGTTGTTCGTGTGTGTTGCGAACAGATCTATCATGGGCTTGCCGAAGATCGGAAGATTCTGTCGCAAGTCTCCTGTTCCAGTGTCCATTCGTTGGGGTCTATGTGCCCCCTGGATAAGGCGTCTGCCATTACGTTGAGCTTGCCCGCAATGTGGGAAGCTCGTAGGATCATGCCGGAGTCCTCGGCCGCTGTTATAACCTCCCACGCTAGTCGGCATAGCCTCTCTGAGTGGGTGCCCCCCTGTCGATTGATGTAAGCCACCACTGTGGTGTTGTCTGTGAAGATCGTGGTTATTGTTCCCTGTATGTGCTCGTTGAAGGTCTCCAGGGCTCTTTTGACTGCCATCATCTCCAGAATGTTGATGTGGAGTGATCTTTCTGCTGGGGACCACGTTCCCCAGGCTGTGCGGTTGTTCCAATGAGCCCCCCATCCGGTGAGTGAGGCGTCTGTCGTTACTGACGTCATTGGTAACCGTATTGTGAAGGGTACCCCTTGACTCCAATTGTCTGGGTCGAGCCACCATTGGAGGTGTTGGGTGACCCCCTCTGACCTGTAGATCGGCGTTGTCTTGTCCGGATCTGTGGGGTCTGCGGACTTAAGAAGGTGCAGCTGCAAGGGTCGCATGTGCAACCTGCACAGTCGGACTACATCGACCAGACTGGCCATGAGTCCCAGGACTCGGAGCCACGTCCCTGTTGGTGACTCCTGATGTGCTACGATCTGCTGTGTGGTCGTCTTGACCGCCGTGATTCTTTCTTCTGAGGGTCGGGCTACCCCGGTGGAGAAGTCCAGTATTGCCCCAAGGAACTGGATCGTCTGGGTTGGGGACAGTCGTGACTTTTTTTGGTTTACGATCCAGCCCAGCTCTTGGAGGGTCTGGAGCGTTTTGTGAACGTTGTTGGCGGCCTCCGACTGACAGCTCCCTACCACCAACCAGTCGTCGAGGTATACGTAGAGGGTGACCCCTCTCTTTCTGAGGTAGGAGACTACCGCTCCCGCGACTCTCGTGATGGCTCTGGGAGCCGTGGACAGGCTGAACGGGAGTGCCCTGAACTGGTAATCCTGCTCTGCATACCGGAACGCTAGGAACCGTCGGTGATCTCTGTGTATCATGATGTGTAGGTAAGCGTCCCGTAAGTCTACGGCCGCCGCCCACATGCCCTTTCTGAGTAGGGGTAGTATTATGTTTAAGGTTTCCATGCGGAAGTGTTTGGGCCTGATATGTTTTGAGTTTAGGGGTTTTAAGTTTAGGATGGGACGCCAGGTATCATCCGTTTTTTTGTTAGAAAGAAAGAGGACCGGAAGAGTGGTCCCGTCCCTCCCGGTACCTTTACAATTGCCTGCTTGGCCAGCAGGGCCAGAATTTCCCCCTCTAGAGATAGGAGTTTGACGGGGTCCATGGGTGTGGGTGTCTGCCTTCCTCCGCCCCCGAAAGGCGGGCTGGAGGAGAATTCTATTCGATAACCGTGTTCGACTGTGTCCAACACCCACTTGTCCCCGCCTATGAATTCCCATTGCTGGGTAAAGTTTGTAAGTCTCCCCCCCCCCACCTGCGGAATGGCCGCGGTGAGGTGGGCACCCCTAGGGCCGGGCGGCGAACGACGGTCTAGTGGAGGAGCGGTCGTTGTCCCGTCTGGTAGATGCGGTACCTCTGCCTCCTCTGGGTGTCCAGGAACGGGTTGGGCGGAACGCCGTCCCGGCTTCTGCCTCTGAGAGCTCCTCTGCTCGTTGTTCTGGCGGGTGCTGCTCTCATTCCCCTGGTTGTTCTATTCTCCCTCAGGCGGAAGGGTCTTGGTCTTTGAGTGGCCGAGGGTCTAAACTCCGACTTGGCCAGAGTTTCTCTTCGAGCTACCTCTTCCTGTAGTTTTTTCTGGAAGCAGCCCCCAAAGAGGTCTTCCCCGAGGACTGGCAGCGCCAGCATCCTGTCCTTAGCCTCTATAGATGGCCAGTGGATAGCGGAGACGATGCTCTCTCTGCGGAACCTTCACGGATCTGGTGGCGACTCTCGCGAACTGGTCATAAGCGAGTCTGACAAGGGGGCCCAGCAGTAGGAGGAGCTGGCCCGCTTCGTCCCTGGATACTTGGCTATCGTCCTCAGGGAGCTGCTGGTGGTGCCGCATGAGAACTTCGGCTGACAACATTAGTACTGACGCAAACTTCATGCCCGAACGGGCCGCCGTGTCCATCTCGACCATGAGTTCTTCTAACTTTCTCTGGGCCGGGGTCTTGAAGACGTGTGAGGGAGAAGCTCCTTGTTCTGCCTTTAGTCTTTCTTTCGCCTCTTGGGGAATGGTTGGGCATTTAAATAGTGCCCTCCAGGCCTCGTCCGGCACCCTGACTGCCCTGTCTGACCTGGCAGTCCACCTGGTTTTGTTAGCTATGGCCTCAAATCTATCGTAACACGTTGCATCCACGGGCATGGAGGTTTTGGGCTTCGATGAGGCCTCGCCGGTTGCCGTCAGTTTTGACACCCGACCTGCCTTCTGTGGTTGTGTCTCAGGCTCCTCGAAACCTAGGTGCCGTTTAAAGATATCGGCTGCCTGTGTCATCAGCTCCTGAGGTAGTGCTCCTCCCATCATGGGGGCCTCCTCCGGCTCGTAGCTTTGGCCAAAGCTGTCTTCTATTGGGTCGTAGTCGAGGGGGTCTGTGAGATCTCTAGGATCCCCCTCGTCCTCCAGGCCGGATAGGTTCACCGACGCTCTGCAGTCCAGAGCGTCTGGATCCGAGGCCGGTTGTGGAGCCATGGTAGGTCCGGGGCTGGCGGAGCCTGGTACCTTGTCGGCTACCGTGGTTGCTCTCTGCTCCAGCAGGGGCGGTAGCAGGCCGGTGAGTTGGGCAAGCCATGCTGGCTCCTCCTCCTGTCGCCGTCTCGGGGACCGGCGCCTCCTCTTGGCTCTTCTATAGCCGTCATCGGACGACTCTGAGGACTCGTCGGAGGCCGGGGAGTATCTTCTCCTCTCCCTCCGTCTCGGGGATCTTGAATGCGATCCAGATCTCTCCCTTCTGGGTCTGCGGGAGGTCTCTCTCCCCCTGCTTTCTCGGGTCGGAAGTTCCGTCGGGACACACCTCTCCGACTCCATCTCCGGCTCCCTGGAACGGGACCGGCTCCGCTCCGCGACCCTTCGGTCGGCTTCTCTCTCGGACCCGAGCTCTCTGCGGCCGAAGGCCCGCGCTCCGTGGGTCTGTCTAGCTGCGGCCCAGACTGAGACGTAATCTCTAGCCCGGCCGAGCTGTGCCTCTTCTTGGGAGGTCTTTTCTTGGCAGGAGCCTTGCCTTTGCTCCTGCCCTTCCCTCTGGCCGTAACTAAACCGGACGTCGCTGGGGCCGTTAGGGGTATTCTCTCTCTTTCTCTCTCCTCTCTCTCCACCTCCTTCGGCCCTCTCCTGGCCACTCTCCTCCACCTCTCTCTCAACTACACCCTCTTCCTCTCTCTCTTCCGTCTCTCCTAAAGCCTCTGGGGCACCGATGGCATTCGGGATCGAATCCAGTTTGCCCTGAAGTTTACTTCGCAGGCTCGTAAGCCACTGATCTATGTCCTGCCACTGGGCTGGCGTGAACTTGATGCATACCAGGCAGGGATCCCGTCTAGTGCAGGTTCTGCACTTGGGGCAAAGATCGTGCTCGTCCCAGGCTCTGCCTGGCCGGAACATCGAGCAGTTAATGCACTTCAGTTGGTTGCGAGACATACTGAGAATACTCGAATTAAGGAAGAATAACTCTTGGAGCTTAAATAAATAACAATGGAAGCAAACAAGAGAATGGGAGAATCTGGGGAGGGAATTAGGCTAACAGAGAGTAGGTGGTACGTAGCGTAACCTAGCAACGGTAAACACGAACGCTACGAAGTGGCCTAACAAAAATCAACGTAAGCTGAAAAGAACATGAGAGAGCTATATATATATATACAGAAGGGAAGCAATACGAACATGAGAGAGTGATATAAATATATACAGAAGGGAAGTAATACGAGTATACATGCTATGAACATGAAAATACACCATAACAACACGCCTATAGCGTGGGGAGGAAAATGGCGGGAACCTAGGCAGTTTCGCAGAACTGCTCCCCCGCACACGAAAAAAACCCGAAGGCGGAAACGCACTAAGAAAACAGTCCCCAAAACCCTCCCTTTCAACAAAAAGGATACTTATCGGTCTGGAAATGACTGCAAAACTCCTAAGAATCCGAAGCTAAAAACTTCCGACTATCGTCAAAGGATCCAAGACAAATTTCGAGGGAAAACTTTCCACAAGAAAAATATACGTATAGACACTTGAATGGTAGAATGAAAAAGGAGGAGTGACCGGAGGGGGGGTCCGGTCATAGAGGGCGCACAGTGTTATTATTTTACCAGGACTTTATAGGCACAGTAGAATGAGGTGTAAGGTTGTGAGGAGACAGGTAAGCGAGGAGCGAAGTAAATGTTAAGTCCTCTTTAAATTTCCAGCAATTTTTTAAGTTCCAACTTCAGCCACAGAAACATCAAATTAAGACAAGCTTGCAATATATTTTCTGCCAATTTGGTTAGTGCAAAAATTTGACCCTTTGACTTTCATTGAACTTTGACCTTGGGCTAAATAGTGAAATGTTGAATTAAATTTTCAAGCTTGCAAGTTGTACATGAGTTTTCAGGCTTCCAGGATGTTATCATTTTGATATAAATCAAAATGTCTTTTTCGTTTGTTATAAATTTAACAGACTTTGACCTTGACCCCTTTGTCACTTTCACATTGCTTTATAATACAGTATTCCAGGTCATAGAAGAATAACACAATCACTCAATATATAGTTTCCATAAACTTATATGGATCACTTGTGACAGATATGACATATACAGGGCAAAGTGTTTGAAACTGTACTTGCAAAAGGTCAAAAGTCATGAACTCTAATAGCTTTTATTCAAACAAAATAGATGTCTTGCGTGATTAAGAAACACCTGATTACCAGCTACCCATGCCACTGAACACTTAACTTGCTTATTAATTATCAAAAGTACAAGCAGTCAGTTCTACTGTACTACACTAGTATACAAATAATGAATGGTTATGAGTGCAATAGTGCAAATATTTCATGAGTTGAAAGATGGAATGTCTTTCAACGAATGAAATATTTGCACTATTGCACGAATGGAAACCATTCATTATTTGTTTTATACAACACCTTCAAATTTGGATATAATTGGATGTAAAATGCACTCAAGCAACAGATTGTTTTGAACAGACAGGTTTCTCTGCTCTCTTACCATTGAAAAAAGTGCTATCAAAAAAGTATAACGCATGGTTCTATTTCATAGCGTGCAATAGAGCGGATTTTGCATGCAATCGACGAGCAATTGACCAATCAAATGGCCGGAATATAATTAGATGTTGTATAATATGTCATAATTCACAGAGGCTCTACATTGCATGCTCAGACAGCCAGAGTACACAGCAACGTTTGCTGTCTACCAGCATTATGACTCAGGAGAAACTTGCAACATGTTTACATCTTATAATTGCTCACGCTCTCACATCATCCAAACCAAACAATTTAGTACCAATACATTTTCCACATCATGCACTTCCATGTCAAATATTGCTACATATATGGTAAACCGATAGAGCACTGATCGGCAGCAATAGCTGACATACTGTACAGTATCACATCAGCATAATGTACATGTACAATACATTACATGGGAATGAGAAAAAATTGGCAACTAACATGCAAATGCAGAAATGCATCAATTGAGGATCAGATTACAAGTCTGTTGAACCTTTTTAACATAGTGCAGTCCCTTGCTGATATGCAGCAATTTCACTAGTAACGTTCTTTTGTATTATAGTATCATAAATTTGCATTGGTATTCATTGACTCACCATCTGACCTCAGTAATATAGTCTGGATGGATGTCAGCTCCCTGCCATTGCGATAAATATCACAAGCAAACACACCAAAAGCTCCATTAAAATTGTTACTCAAGAATATCTTGTAAACACCATCAGATACAGTAGGACTATTTGGAGGTGGATTATTAGCAGCATTACTTCTGGTATTGACTACTCTTCTTGAAGTAACACTCAAGCCTCTCTTGTTTGTTTCACTGATGTGACACGTAAAGAATTCCCGTTCAGCAGCATGAGCATTGAAGGCAAAGCTGTTTCGTAAAGTAACTTTGAGTTTCCCTGAAATAAAAGACTGAGATACATATTCAGTTCATCCAACCTGTGAGGGGTGAATTATATTGCTACATACAGTGCTACAAAAAGGATGTTGGTTCTGTTGATGGTTAAACTTGTCTCCCTAGTTTAACGTCATACAGCCAACACAGAGAATGGAAAACACACTGCACACTGGTTGGTGCCTTTGTAAAGAGTTGATAAATTTCTTAATCTTCTGATCATGGAAGTCCAACTGACTTGGTTTCTGTAACTTAAACCATTCTGAAAGCAACTCTGGGAGTCAGTGAACAAACAGTGTGCAGAAGACAGAAGCAAAACTATATGATTATTAGATATCCTGACAGCTACTATCTTTCTATTTTTCTTTTGTGGAAGGGAGGGGGGTTGGGGGAGTTGTTTACATTACTTATTTATTTCAGAAGAAAAAAAATGAATATCAATGTATTTTGGGCATAAATTGTTCAATTTCCTGAAAAAAACTGTCAACTACAGTACTTTAGATCATGGTCAAATCGACTTATTCAATCCTTTTATACCTACATTTCACTGGAGTAGGCTACAGTATAGTACTGTTTAAGCATAAAAACAGGAACCTTCCTAGAGTCTCAGTCACTCTGAATTAATACATAACTTTGGAATCATGCATGGGTATGCATGGTTCTAGATAATTGCATTTTCTCATTGAGAGAAGGGCTTTGAGTGGCAAAGTCAAATAATGCATGTAAAAGTTTCAGTATAAATGATCACTTTTTTATATACTATATTCAGCATATGTGGCAAAATGATTTTACCTTGAATACTAACAGCTAAGGCCTATAGAGCTTGATTCATTAAGATACTGGGAAACATGAGCTAACATGAGTAATCATGTTCAATGATTTTAGATTCATGGACCATGAAGTTTCTGTTTGTTAATTCATGCATCACAAGAGTGAAACATTTTTTTCCAAAGAGATGCATTCAGTTGATAGTTAATAACTTGAGGTAGTGAGTAGTCATACCTTGAACGACACCAGATTGAGTAAGAAATATAACTAGAAGAATCCTGGAAGGTGACATCCTCTCCACTTGGTTCAATACTTTTCTTCCAAAAATTTCAACTGTGGAATAAAAATGGAAAAAACTTGTTTCAACTAATTACTTCACCGGTGCAATGATTGCAACTTAGAATGTTTCGAGTACATACTGTACAGTACCTAAATGTTGAAGGCCCATGGTAATGATTGTTTTATACTGCTATTCAAGGAAATTCCAATTTAAACCTCATGATGAAAGAATTATGGTAAACTAGAATTGATGTCCCTGTTGGTGCTCTTACTAACCAGAAAGCCACCAGAGAGGTACTGA
>JAIPMN010027078.1:9196-19962 GCA_020650975.1 Apostichopus californicus
GACAAATGTCAATAGGTAGATGAGAGCGCAATAAAAAAGTCAATAATCGCGAATAAGTAAAAAGTGGTAAAAAGCTGAAAAGGGCGCCAGCAGTCCATTTGAGTCCGTCTGGGGGGGCATCTGCCTCCCCCCCCCCTGACTGTATGGACTAGTACAATTTCAGTCAAAAATTGGTTCACAAGGACCTGTTTATGTCAACCATTTGGATACAAATTATCAAGCAAGTTTACTTCAACGACAGAATTCAATTATTCTAAATAAATGTTTTTGTCACTACTTTGTCACTATAAAATTCTGCTTAAAGCTTTATAAAGAAAAACGAACCACTTAAACATACCTGGCTAATATGTTGCCCACACATCTTTGAGCTGAAGATGGCATTTTTGAGATAGTGCAAGAACCCTCTACTAGCACTGACTGTTTCTACCTACACAAAAGATCGAATAAAGAAAAGTTAGAAAGTATGTAGAATACGTGTTGAAAATTTAACAAAATAAAATGTAGATAATTAAGTAGTTAATGAAGTAACCTTTTGACAACTTCCTAAAATCCTCTGTGAGTACATATTCGGACCGAATATCTCAGGTAAATTGGACTGAACAATATATGAAGACACAAAGGGACCGTGGTCCATCACTCCACATACTCACAAAGCTTTTGCATAATACAGTCCATAATAAACAGCTTGCTCCAAATACATTCTATGCTTTATAACCCTGAGACATGAAATGACAATTCCTCTCTGATCCCATTCAAAACTATTTACAAGAACTTTTCTGGTTAATGACACTTTGATATCAATATTTTGTAATAAATTTAATTGTTCTTAATTGAGAATAATATTAAAATTAATAGCAATCATTTATATTCGGTTACTTGTTAGTTTCTTTGTTAGTTTATCTGTCTGTCTGTTCTTGTATAAAAGCTAATACCATGTTTAAAGATTTATAGAATAATTATTAATATATTATTATTAATAATTTTAAGAACACAAAATAAACATAAACATACTTGAGAAGAAGATGATTTCTTCCTGGATAAAAAACACAACCTCCAAGCCTCATCAAGAGTTATCCCAGCCAGGCTAAAATACTCAAGGGTTAACAAGTGGTTTTTGTTTGGTTCTCTAGCAAAGAGAAAATGTTTCAAATGAAAAGCACTAAAAAGGACTTTTCTGGTAAAATTTTAAAGAGAACAGATGGAAACCAATGGATGTATACTAATCAAAACAAATGTTGATTAAGGTTTCCGTACATTTATGAGCAGCATTGAACTTTAGCAGTCGTATTAAATAAACAAAACAGTAAGAACTAGAATATTATTGCAACCATTTAATTGATAGTTTAATCATTTTAACATTGATTCAGACCAATAAGAAACTTTTCCACTGCAAGTAGACTAACCGCAGGTATTCAAACTGTTTTGATTGGTGACCCCAATTTACATCTTAATCAACTTGGCGACCCTCCAGTGACAATAACTGGAGGAGTTATGCCCCTCCCCTTTAACAGCCCGGGGGAAGGGTCCACAGGGAGAAGTTATGCCCCTCCTCTTTGACAGCCTGGGGAAGGGGTCCACAGCGAGGAGTTATTCCCCTCCCCTTTGACAGCCTGGGGAAGGGGTCCACAGGGAGGAGTTATCCCCTCCCCTTTGACAGCCTGGGGAAGGGGTCCCCAGGGAGGAGTTCTTCCCCTCCCCTTTAACAGCATGGGGTAGGGGTCCAACGGGTGGAGTTAAACCCCTCCCCTTTAACAGCCTGGGGAAGGGGTCCACAGGTTGAAATTATCCCCCTCCCCTTTAACAGCCTGGGGAAGGGATCCACAGGTTGAAATTATCCCCCTCCCCTTTAACAGCCTTGGGAAGGGGTCCACAGGGAGGAGTGATCCACCTCCCTTTTAAGAGCCTGGGGAAGGGGTCCACAGGGAGGAGTTATCCCCCTCCCCTTTGAGAATAGTTTACATCATTGAGGGTGCTTGAAAAATGTAATTAAATTTGATAACCTGAAAAGTAATTGATGTTCTATATGTTTCCTCTTCTTTCTCACAATTATCTGCAATATCTATCTGCACCAGAGTGTTTGTGGTGACCCTCGAAATAAATTTTCACAAGCTCTACTTTGAATACCATTGATTTATACAATACAGTGATTCAAATTATTAGTAAACCTTTAATATATTTTCAAATCCAAAATTACAGAATTTTCAAAACCTCAGTTGCTCAAATTTTATTCAACTGACTGGAGCATTAACAATGATTTGTTGCAACTTTTACTGTCCTGTAGCTATGTTTATAATTACTGAACCCATAGACCATCTTTATGTTTACAACCACTTACTTTAGTATGGGACTACGGGGAGGGGGAGGGGGTAAAGAAAATGTGCTACACGGGTCAGTTTTTTGCTACATAATATGATACTTCAAGATATATACGTCATTCTTCAAACACCAATGTAAAACTGAAAACTCACCTTGCATAAAATTCCCCCAGTAGTTTACATGACTTTTTGAAATACTCCTTCAGCTGTTCATCAGTAATTAATGACATCTTATTGATGACCTCCGACCTCAAGAGGAAGTGGGCTTCTATAAGACCTTGTAAATATGTCTCTGGATTCATCTGGTTGCTATGGAGACTAAAGTCTACAATATCATCAAAGATGTCGCAGGGGTTGGCTGCATCGAGAATGTAAATACTCCATGAATTTTCCGAAGAACTGCCAAAGAATGCAAATTAGACTACCAGTTAGTTTATTACCATTCACAATGAAATTATCTTCCGGTGTCATGGGTCCATTTGTAAATTCTCATTTCAACTTTTCCTAGCATTAAATGATCATGTAAAAACAATTACTGTATGTTAGCCAGACAACCAAACATAAATTGCTGTAACTTTCACTTCCCACAATCTTCCATTTTACCTGATTGGTCAAACCAATGGGACAGTGCAGTCTACACTGCTTACACAAAATTCTTCACGTGTGTAACTAGACTTTATTGCTGCATTATATATAGACACTAAATGATCTGTCTCATTTACACATGATAGGCTATCTTCCCCTATGTAAATTTCCCTTCCTAGCTTTTTCTTTAATTACACTTTTCTTACACCTTCTCTATTGTAAGGTAGCCTTCAATCTTTACCAAGTTTTGCCACCTGCCGGAGTGTACCGGTACATATTTTCACACCTCATAGCTTCATGTTATTTGCTTGTTTCACACTCTCATGGATTTACCTCACATACCTTCTTTCCTGCTTTCAATATCATGAAGTCTTTCCTGGGATTTATTTATCTAAACAGTAAACATTCTCGTTTCCCTTTGCTTTCCAACTGCCTCATTGACTGACATCCCTATCGAACTCTCCTTCCATTCAGACAGATATTATCTTCCATTCATATATCCTACATTCATTTAGGAGTGTTAGCTCAGTGGTTAACCCCGGTGCCTTTCAATCATAAGGTCCCGAGTTCGAGTCACTCCAAGATTAATGTATGTCGTCCAGTTACAGAGTTGTTGACAATTGACAATTCATAGTCATGGACGTTAAATATGAATCTTAGAGACTGACTTCGGTCAGCTTGCTACTTTGATAAGCCAATGATGGCTTTTTCGAGAGTTCCTGCTTGCAGGAGGATCTAAAAATACATACATATGGATTTAGTTGCCTACACAATCTCTTACAGAATAACTCTCTGTTACTCTGCTTCTACATACTACACTTTGTAGATATTTACCTTTAATAGTTTCTCCCCCGCACCTTCCTCTTCGGTGACAAACACCATCTTCATCTTCATCTTTATCCTCATCTCACTTACCTCGTGGATTTCCTCTCTTCCCTGATCTTTGACATCATGAGTACTCTGTTTCCTGACGTGCACAGACTCTGCAACCCGTAAAATGGCTTTTGACTTACGAGGCAGACTTCATGCATCGGATCGGGGCCATCCTATGTTGCAGACGAGAGAGAAGATATATAGGGGAGAGGTTTATTACCAAATTGTGGCAGAGTTAAGACCAAATGAAACTGAAATAACAGTCTGAAAGACCTGCTTACATTGAAAGACTTGTGCTTGATCAACCTGTTAGATGAGTATACACACGCATTTGACTAAAACATATCAGAAAAGATAAATACCTCTACACCTGTATCTTGGCTTGATTGATTTAGTGGAGAGTTAGCTCAGTGGTTAATGCCAGTGCCTTCCAATCATAAGGTCCCTGGTTCGAGTCACTCCAAGATTAATGTATGTCATCCAGTTACAGAGTTGTTGATAATTGACAATTCATAACCATGGACGTAAAATATGAATATAAGAGACTGACTTCGGTCAGCTTGCAGCTTTGATAAGCCAATGAGGCTTCTTCGCGAGTTCCTGCTTGCAGGAGGATCTAAAATACATACATACACACACACATACATACATACATTGAAGACTATATTTACTGCATGTCTTTTCCATAGATAAGGGACTAAGGTGGTTATGGAGTAACAGACAGGTTGCAGACTGACAGTGTTAGCATCACACGACATCACAACAAATGTTTAAAATTTGTCGAGTTGCCAACTTATGCCGACGTTACATTTTGAGAAAAACTTATCAAATTGTGGAGTTGGTGCTTGACACGAAACTTGCCAGCAAGAAAAGATGCAAGGACCTTGTATGTCTTTTATTTCATTATAAATTGCCTCCACAAACAAACGAAAGTCTGGTCCACATGATAACTTACCTCGTCAATACGTCCTGTTAGATAAAGCTGATTGATGAAAGCTGCATGGGCACGGTGTGTATACGTGACCAACCCATGATCGGTGGTAGCAAAGAGGAACTGGTGGTCCAAACTAACAGAGGTACAGGGGGATGTGTAGAGGTACCTGGATTGAAGCATCACACAGGGGTACAATTGGAATAGAAACCCTTCTTTCTTATTACTGACCAGACAGTGCATTGTTATTACAGATGGTGCTACATCCTGGCCTTCATCTGCAGAAATAAATCATCACCGAGGTGTATGAACAGATCGATTAAATCCGATACTCACAAATATTTTCTTGTTTAATACTTATAAAGTAGAGGCTTAGCACAGCCCTCATGGTTTAAGAGGAAAAGCCAAATTTTTAGTTTAATTAATGAATGTATAGATACATGACTTTTCATGACACTTGTAGGCTCTGCCCTAGCTATGTTACAAATTTTAGGGGTGGGGCACAAACTTTTGTTGACGTCCAGGTCCTAAGGGGCAGCATAACTGGAGGGGTCAAATTTTTTTCATTAAAGAAGGCTTAAAAGCAAAATGGTCCTACCATTTCCATATTTTTAAGTATATTTGTGGATACAACTTTTCATGTGTGTGTTATAATGTCTGCCATTTGCAAGACAATTGGGGGCTAGGGGGGGGGAGGCATGTGTTCGGTGCTCCCAGTGGTTGCAACCCTATATTTATATGCAACAAATAAAACATTCACAAATTACTAATAGAACAGGTGAGTTGGTATACACAGGTGTTTTTCATTATAATCAGCAATCCAATTCCAAATGACACACGTAGCTTTGACTAGACATGTCAATTACCGAATCAGAGTTAACTTGTTCAGAGAAACCTCGTTCTATGCTTAATATGGCTAAAGAGGAACCTAATGAGAAGCAGATCACCCACCCCATGCTTGGAAACAACTAGCATATCCAGGTTATTCATGTAATCATAGTTATTTAGTTTTCCTTGACATTTTTTATCTTCTGCTGTCCCTATTAATCCATGAAATTTTCTGTGGGAGTCACTTTCCCTCCGCTGCTCTCCCTGCCCCCCCCCCCCTTGCTACACTACTGTAGAAAGACCATGCCTAGTCATATACAGTTGCAATACATTGCAATGTTCTTCTCCATTAATATAACAATTATAACAGCCCAATTGTTGTTGTTGTTGTTACTGAATGTCTATTATTCTGTTTCTTACAATTTTTGCTTAAAAAGGTTAAAAGGTAATATAAGTATCATGAAAAATTATCTAAAACACATATCAGAGAGAAGACATAACAAAGTTAAGCCAGCGTAACATGTCATACATACCTTGGGAATAGTATCTTGGACTGAGCTGTAAAGTATGAAATGGAGTTTCTTTCTCAGACAGAAGTTTATAGAGTAAGTGAAGAGTCCTCTCTGAAGCTTCAGATTCACTTATAAGATTAACAAGAAAAAAAGAAATGATCAGGAAATGTTTTCTGCATTGGCTTATTATTCTTAATATCAGAGCATGCAAAGCCTCCGATATCGTTCTATTTTTTTGTGGAACAATGTTCCGATCAACTTGAAATCTTATACTTCCGTGGCTTCGTTTAGGCGACAACTGAAAAATTACTATGAAAGCCTTTATTGATTGTATCCGTTGTAAGGGGTGGGAGTTGGTGATGGTGGTGGGGGTTTGGATAGTGTTATAGGTCTTACAGTATGTGTTAAGGTTATCTTTTTTTGGGGGGGGTAGTTCTTTTATAGGTGTCAAGGTTATCTATTTTCTTTGATGGGAGTACTCTATTCGATTCAGCCCAAAAGGGTCTCTTAGTTTACTTCCTTTCACATTTTTAACTTATTTGCAGTTATATTGTCTTGTTCACCTTGTTATACTCTGTGATAAAACAAATACTGTAATAAATAAAAAAAAAAATTTTGTTTTACATATTCAGTGTTCATCATCAAAGAGGACTACTCCAAGAATATGTATTCTGTCAATTATTAGTTTATAGCAGATAGCAAAGTCAGAGGTGGAAATTGAGATGAAACCATGAGATTTTAAAATTTGGACAAAAATCTTACTTAGGAAAAGGTCTTTCCTGTTATTTCCACAATTATAGGCTTTAAATGTGTACAGGGTGTTTCCCTTTGATAAACTTTTCCTTGCTTTCTTAATTCAACAGTATGATGCAATTTATCCCCAAACTAAGTTGTAAATTGCTTATAACTTTAAAACCTCTAAATGTTGAATTATGCTCAAAAATTCAACCACTAGTAACAACTTTATTTTCTCAAATTTGTGAAGCCTGTGAAAGCTGTTTCTCTCCAGTAGCATTACTATAGCCATGAAATAACTGTTGAATATATAAAAGAAATTGAAAAAGTGTATTTAAATTAAGCACTTAAACTATCCTAAGGCACACTGGCTACAACTTAGTTGAATTTGTCAAACTACCGTAGCTACTGGTGATCAAACCCCAGTTTTCCAATGTTTTCTAGTTTGAATAGGTCAACTTTTGCAAGGTTGTTGAAAGTTTGCACCCAATATATAACCTTTGACATCAACAGTGATTTTCCCAACAAATCTTACTTTCTTGCTTACCTCTGGATCAATGTAACTAACTATATTTCAATTACCTAATAGCATTCGAGTCACTCCAAGATTAATGTATGTCGTCCAGTTACAGAGTTGTTGACAATTGACAATTCATAATTATTGACGTTAAATACAAATCTGACTTCTGAATCTTCGGTCAGCTTGCGGCTTTGATTAGCCAATGAGGCTTCTTCGCGAGTTCCTGCTTGCAGGAGGATCTAAAATACATACATACACACATACATACATACACATACACACATACATACACACACACACACATACACACATTCACTCACCTTCTATCACTGCTTTGTACCAAGACGGCAGTTCTGGGTGCAAAACATGATGGCCCATGTAACTCAAATATTTCCTCTTTTCTATGATAATATATTTCTTCGGCAGCCACTGATGGGAGAATGGTTGCCTCCAAAACCTCTCTGTAATGTTTAGGCAATCGATGTGTCTCGCGAATGTTCATATTCGGAACGTACAGCACGTGCATTTCCTTGGTGGAAGAGACTGCGAGAAAGTTCTGTTGAATATTCAGTAGCTGTATATTTAAGTACGATACATGAATATTCATCGACACTTTCAAAGTCACCCTTCCTGTCATTTCTTCGGAATCGAGTTTGAAGATGCTGACGCATTCATTTCCTCCGACAGCCAAACTACCCGAGAGTGAGCAGCAATCGATACAGGTGGGTTTGAAGTCTAACGACAGCTTATATCTCCATTCTTCAGGTTCCTCGGAATCATGTCTTGAGTCATCTAAGAGGTTGTGGTAAACTTGAACAAAGTCCCCAAATGTGTTCTTTTCCAAAGATGCAAGATAATTCCCTGAAGGAAATGATAAGAGATACACCAAAATTTGAAAACATATCACACACGTGTACATGGGCGTAGGAGGCGGGTAGCTGGGGGGCTGCAGCCCCCAACCAAAATTTTTGGTGAAAATTCGGGCAATATGCTGAGAATTTTTCGGGCACCTACTGAAAGAAGAAAAATTTGCAATGTGTTTTTCAATTTTTTTGGTGAAAATTCGGGCAATATGCTGAGAATTTTTCGGGCACCTACAGAAAGAAGAATAATTTGCAATGTGTTTTTCAATGGTTAAACTGATATTATTATTATTATCGTTATTATTGTAACGAATTCTAACCAATATGGAAGGGTAATAACACGGAAAATATAACCAAATTTTTTTGCGCTCTTCGCGCGCTTTCAACATCTTAATGTGCACGTCATATAGGCATTCATTCCTTTATATTTGAGCATGTTTTATTCATGATAACAGCACTTTAATATTTGGTATTTATTGATATTTATTTATTTATTCATCGGTTATCGGCATGTGATGTAATAACCGAGAAATGCCTATATGATAGCACATTAAGATGTTGAACGCGCGCGAATTGCGCGAAAAATTTTGGTTTTATTTTTCGGGCAAGTCGTTACAGCCCCCCCAAATCAAATTAGGCTCCTACGCCTATGCACGTGTACCCAAGAGACATATCACAACTACAAAATGTGACAAACTATAATATCTTGTATAAATCGTATATATCGTTTACCAAACTATATTAGGTAAGTTCTCAAATTGTGTTCTGCTAGAAATTTAATTACTGTAGCATCACTTTAGCAATCAGAGAATAAAGTTAACATCAACCAAGTAGAGGATGACATATACTGAACTATCCATACATCCCCAAACGCCCCCCTCTCAGCGGCGTAACGCCTATGGGCTCGGACGGGGCAAACCCAGGGGCGCCCGACCAAAGGGGGCCCCCGCTGCACTGATGTACAGAACTTAGAAGAGGGGTAACCTTTTTTTCTTTTTTTTGAAACGGCACGTTTTCGTTGGAAAAGAAACTATAAACAATACAATGGACATATTTTTCTGTGCGTGAATACGTTCGTCATAAATAATATGCCCCTGCAACTGCAAATCTTGTATCCTTCTTTCCGCACGACTGGCTCAAGAGCCTGAGGTACACACTGGAACTTGATAGGCTACGCTGGTACATATTATAGCGAAATAGCGCCTCTAATTTCAATAAATTAGCTCTCTGTCAGGGTTGCCACATGACATTGGCCGATAACTGGCCAAATGACACAAATTTGGCATATTTTGAACCCCTTTGGCTAATGCTTTCCTCAGCTATCGGCCAAATCGCCGATGCCTAAGATTTGTGTGTGGATTTGTATGTTTCCGTATCAGACAGTAAATCGAATTTGGCATATTTTCCACCGTTTTGCTGATATTTTGCCAAAATTTGGCCGGTAACTGAATACAAGGCACGCGTCAGCGAGTTCAAGTGGAAACATCGATATGTTTGCTGACAAGAAGGCCAGGCTCAGTAAATTCAAGCTCTAGCCTTTCCAAGTTCTCGGAACTTGGATACCATTTGTCCACAGGAGTTACGCCACTGGTGGAAATATACATGTTTATGTTAATTGGACATTGGTCATTTGGTCTTATTGTCCTTTCAATCTCTTAATGTATTCTAGCTTTGCAACACATGTTTTCATGTTCCCAGTATGACAGACAAGGCGGACCAAAAATGTGCCTATGAACGCAGATTTTCCCCAAAATCTCAGTGGATAAAATCACCACGAAATGTTCCATATACGGCTTAGATTGCACAAGAGAGCTTGTAGAACCCCAGAGCTTCCAGGGCCCTAAGGCGGGCCCTGGACCCACGCCTTTGAGACTTCGCGCTCCGCGCTCGTGATGTGCGCTGCGCGCACATCGGTTGATTCTCCGCAGCAGCCAGGGGGGCCCTTCCTTCCCTGGACCCAGGGGCCCCCAGACTCATCGTTACGCCGCTGCCCCTCTCTGAGGCATTAGCTTTCACTTCTATTAGATGTTCATTAGTATGTTAAATCAGTGTGTACTGTCCAAATGAGGATATGTTGACATGTATCACTTGGAATACGCAAAAAAAAAATCAGATTCTAATTGAGCAAATGAGAGGCATTTGAATGAAGGTCAGCCGTGAAATAACATGCTAACAATAAAAAATAAGTACATCTTAACGTACAAACCTTTCCTACAAATCACAGCTTGCTCTACAAATCCTTCATTTTCAATAGTCAATTGGAGGGACCAATGTGAATTTACTAATTTATGAATTTCCATCATGCAATCAATCGTAAAAAGAAAGGTCCATTCCCCGGAGATGATGCATTTGACTGGTTCCTTGGAGGGATTTATTACCCTCTGAGATGAAAAAGGATGGCAAGATATAACAAGAACCATCTTGTAGAGCTCTAGTACAATGCAGCAAACAATAGGAGCATCTCCTCTGACATTTTACCTGAAATAAATTAAAAATAGAACAATTATTGGTAGTAATATTGGAAACAATGTCATCCTATTAATTTCAACCGAGCTACCCCACCTTCAGAAAGACCATTTGGACCATTATATATTGTCCATGTGA
>JAIPMN010027093.1:0-13139 GCA_020650975.1 Apostichopus californicus
AATATTTCATATAACTATTTGGTTTGGCAGGTCCGACCTTTGCTTCCCAACGAGAAACTACATCACCACGAGCCCTGCGTTAAGGTCCTCTCTAAAGCAAATCAGATCGTGGTTGGGAAAGATAGGACCTTCACCTTCGATCATGTCCTGTCAGGCAAAGTAGCTCAGGTAAGGTGTACAACCAGTGATGGGGACAGTAAAATGCCTCGTTGAGAAAATGTGAAAGGGGCCGGAATAGGAAAATCAGATTGAGAAAACAAATGTGATGGGCTTATTTCATGAAGATTGATTTTCATTTCAGAATCTATTTCTTAGACTTAAAGAATGAAATTTATTTTGATATTGTGTTGTAGGATGGTCTAAAAAACTGCTTTTAGTCCAGGTTGTATTTATATATCACAATTAATGTTTGAGAAATGACCCTTTAAACATTTGAAAGTAATCAATGAAAGTGGCTGGACTACTAAGACTAACATACTGATCATTAGGGCTCAGTTTCTTAGATGCAACACAAAACTCAAAATGTGTAAATATCTGACATTTATTGCCTAATATGATAAGTTTGCAACAGTTTACAAAATTTGGCAAGAGCAAATGGTATTGAATATCATCTGTTCTTAATATGAAGTTGAAACAAAAGTGTTTTGGTCAAGTTATAGACACAATGAATTCAAATTTACATCTAGGAATGTACTAATGAGCTGACCTAACCATTCTTAAAGGAGTATTCCAGATATTTTAATATCTAATTTTTTGAAGCTGAATATATGACAACTGGGATTTGCTATAGTTGCACTAGAGTTACTGTTGAAGAAACATTCATACCAAACAAATGAACAAGTTCACTGAGTGAAAATCTAGTCATTGCTGCTGGTCACCCTGGTTCTTAGTATTTGTATAACATGACCAACGAAACACTCCGACCTGCCTGAAGATCCCTGTATTGATAAGTACTGCAATAACATTACATAGATGCTGTAGCGTGTGGTCAAGAAACAGTGGCGGAGAACGTTTAGTAATAACGTTTTACTAATAATGCTAGTCACTTTATTTCTTTCAGGACAATGTTTACAAGACATGTGTTGATGCCCTGGTCTGCAGTTTCTTTGAGGGTTACAATGCTACTGTATTTGCCTATGGACAGACGGTAGGGTGCTTTACATGTGTAACTCTAGCAACCTTGACTATTAGCATCTCTTGGAAACTAAATTTCTGTTTGTCAGGTCACCGGTGGAATAATTTCAAAGATAGCTCCTGTTCTTAAAGCAATCACGATTTGTGTCGGTTATCAGTAAAATCCCTCAGTGTAGTAGTATTTATTGATGTGTAAATAGGTAGCTATACTATACTGATCATCACATATGAGGTATTTTTATCACAAAGTCATATCATGTTATAATTTGATTCTCATTTTCAGAACCAAACATTGACGCTTAAAATCTTCAGGAATGTTCTTTTGATTTAACTAATTTCTTGATTAATTTTGGGGGGTAATACGAATGTTGTTTTAATGGTTGAATCCATTTTGGGTCAAATTTTGGTTCCAGAAAATCTGTGAAGTTCCATTTGACTGTTAGGAAATCATATTAGTTTCATAAATCAACTTCAGGTCTTCGTGTTTGCTAAATTTCTTAAAATATCTCAGAGTTAATGACCCCATGTAGATTAAATACTGCATATACAGTATCTATATTATATATATGTGCGTCACATTTCTTTCTCTGCAGGGTTCCGGTAAAACTTTTACTATGGGGGGACATAACCTCACGTCACTAGCTGAGGAGAATTATGGTATCCTACCAAGGGCGATATCTCATGTCTTCCAAAAGATGCAGGTGAGTCCATTCAGCATTCCAATATATTTAAGAAGACCAGCAAGTTCTCAGGGTTTTATTCAGCTTAGAAAATCAGCTCTGTACAATATTGACAGTTTCAATGACAAAGACTATATACACAACATTGTCCATATCAAAGAGAATTCTATTGTTAATTCACAAGTTTGTTATGACTGTGTTAAGTCTTTTATTTTCTTCTTTAATTTTAATTAGTTTTACAACTTATGTCTTATTATCTTTTCTATATACTTGTGTTTTTTTAAATATAAATAAATGAATAACAATCGGAAACTGGGATTGTAACCCAGAGGTCACTGGTTGAAATCCTATTCTAGCCATAAAGTTCTTCTGCTGGTTTCCATTATGATTTTGTTAACTTCCTTTTACTAATGGTTTAAATGCTACTCTTTTTAGTTTTCTTTCATTTTTAGTCTCATTTTTGTTTACATTTTTTTAATTTTGCTTTTATTTTATTTTTGCTTTTACTTCCTTTTGCTTTTCTGAATTTATTTCGTTTCCAGTTTTCCTCAAGCTTGTGTGTTAATTTCTAATTTTAGGAACACCCAAGCAGAGAGTTTAGTCTCCGAGCCTCGTACATCGAGATTTACAAGGAAGAACTGCGAGATTTGTTGGACTGGGAGACCAGCAGCAAAGATCTGACGATCCGAGAAGATGAAAAGGGAAATACAGGTGAGTTTATAGCTGCAGATAATAATAGGCTGATTGATGCTGGATACAGCATTGTCATTCTCCCTATATGAGAGGGTTAAGGCAATGTATCAAGCAGGTTGATGGAATAAGATTTAGATTTTTGCATTCAGGATCTATTTTGATATTTTACATATGTCAATATCTATAATAGTTGGTTCAGAGAACAATTAAGCGTTCTTTAAGTTTGTGTATTGTTTTTTTAGGCTCTGAAGTTTGTCTTATAAATTATTTTGATACATCTGTGCACTTGGGTAGCAGTCTGCCCATCTTGCTATAGCAGTTTGCAATGCGATACAGGGTAAATTATTTCCTGTGATTAGTTTTAAATACAACATTGTCATAAAATTAAGCTGGAAAAGAACAACTTTGAAGCATCAAGGTTTAGATATTTGCACCTGATGACATTTCTTGCAAAGCATTATTTCTTTATCTACTGGTTTTCAGTAGTTTGACTTCAGGATTACAAGGTCTTCTTTCCTGTTCTATTTCACATGAATAGTTTCTTTGCAGAGTGCAATGGAGGAGATCATTAAGTGCTATAATACATAGGTTCGGACTAGAGTATAAAGCACTTTAGATTTAAGAAATGGCAGATGTTTTAGTGGAAAATATACCTCATCTATATAGATTGTATCATATCCATCGTGGATATTTTTCTTTTTGTCATTCTCCCTTTATGAGAGGATTAATGCCAAGTATCATAAAAGTTAAGTGTCAAAGGACAGTCTTGATACATCAGGGTAGGTAATTTGTACCTGATGACATTTCTTGCAAAGTGATATTTTTTTATCAACCGGTTTTTAGTAGGTAACTAGTTTGACTTTAGCATAACAAGGTCATCTTTCCTGTTAATTTCAAATGAAAAAGTTTTTTTTTTGTTTTTTTGGCAGAGTGCAATGGAGGAGAGCATTCAAAGCTTTGATCAATATTTCCATAATACAGTATAAAACACTTTAGATTTAAGAAATGACATGTTTTAGTGGAAAATACCTCATCTATATGATTGTATCATGTCCATTGCGGATATTTCTTGTTTTGTAAGTTGCATCGGTGCTACAAAGGTTTTCTCTGAAAGTATTGCCGAGGCAGTACGGAGTTAAGCGCAGAATTGCAGAATTCGATTTTATGCATCCATGATATATATTGGGGAACTTTTCATACTTTAAGCATTTTGGTGTTTGTCTTTTTTACTACACTTCTAAAGCACTGTAGCTTATTAGTGAATTTTAAATGGAATAACTTAGCCAGAATTGCTACCAAGATTAATTGTATGAAGAGTGTTCTAAACATTGAAACAGAGGACTTGAGGTAAAGCTATAACATGCTCGTTCTAGAGTGCTTGAGCATTTGAAATGTTGTCATAAAAATGTTAAATGAGAGTTTTGTTATAGAAACTACCAGATTTTTACAAACTGTATCATATAAAGTTGACATTATTTCCTTGTTATAGTTGTCATTGGTGCTACTGAGGTTCTTTGCCAGAATGTTGACGAGGTACTGAATTGTCTGGAAGTTGGGTCTGCCCATCGCCACACCGGAGCCACAAATATGAACGAACATTCCAGCCGATCTCATTCCATTTTCTCGATGGCTTTAGGTGAGTAACTACTATACCCATGATCGCTGCACTAATATCCAAACCAATCTTCTTTCTGAAGCAATTAACTCTATTTAAATTTATAGACTTTGCTTGTTCTCAAAGGGTGTGAAGGTACTGCAAACTCAAATTGTAACAGTAACTCTATTTAAATTGATAGACTTTGCTTGTTTCTAATGGGCATAAAGGTACTGCAAAGTCATCTTGTAACAGTTAACTCTATTTGAAGTTACAGACTGTTTGTTGATTTTTTAGGGAATCCAAACTGATCTTGTGGAAGTATGGACAATAAATTGGATTTGAAGTTATAAAATTTATAGACTGTTTCTGAGTGGTTGATAGCATCACAATCTCGGCTTGTGACTTTTTAAAAAAAAAACTCTATTTATTCATTATTTGTAAACAGTAAACTCTATTTAAAGTTATAGGCTCTTCGTAAGGTTTGTAGAAGGAATACAAATTTAGCATGTGGAAGTCTGGAAAATGAACTGGATTTGAATTTATAGAAATTACTGTTTGTAAGTGATTTATCGCATCGCAAACTCGGCTTGTGACTGTTTCAACAGCAAACTCTTCAAATTCTTAAATTCGTTCAAATTTGTCCATAAGTGATTAACACAAATGCAAACTCGGCTTGCAACAGTAACAACAGAAAACTAAATCTAAATCTAAATAAATCAACTTTGTTCCTATATGCTTGAGAGCAATGTGGAGTTACAATTACTGTAGCTGCTTAAAGAATAAGTATAACAACTTCAGATATAATTGAATGTATCGACAGGATGTAGGACAGCTCTAGACTAGAGAGTTTCTCAATAGGTGGTCTGAGGTCTGACTCCGACCTGCAAAAAAAAAGAGTCTCGTCCAATCTAAAAAAAATCTGCCCTCAATCTTTCAATAATCCTGTGCGAGGGTTCCTCTTAGGTATCAATCTTGAGGACCTTATTGGCCTATGCTGCACATTGCTCACTCTAAACCATAGTGAGAGTTCAGTTCACTCCAATCAATGTGTCTCTCCCACAACCTCCCCCCCTCCCCACTCCCCCACACCCCTGTAGAAAGTTATAAATGAAGAATCCCTGCGCTAGAGAAATAAAAGTACAAACTAATTCACTTTGCCATTTAACTGATTAATTTTACCTCCAGTTAACAGATGTTTGTAGATCGACACTTTTTTCCATACATTCATTTCTTTTCAGAGCAGAGATGGTCTCTGCGTAAGGATGAAGATGAATTGCAAGAGGAGGATGATGAGGATGACTCGTTGGATGAGGACAGCGGGATGCAGGTGCTCTCGGCAAAGTTCCACTTTGTTGATTTAGCCGGTTCAGAAAGGGCGCACAAAACCGGCAATGCTGGAGAGAGGTTTAAAGGTACAAGCACTTGCAAGTCGCCTATGTCGCTTTTTGTTCATTTCTCCCCCTCCCCCCCCACCACTCCCTTTTGTTTTAAATGTTTTGTCATTTTATAACAAGGAGACAATCTGGAGGCAAAATCTGGTGTAGTAACAGTTTCCTTGTTGTTAAGTCTATTGTTAGGAATACATTTATTTGTGTACTTGACAACAATGTGTATTCATAGCTTTCAGATAAGACAGGTTACCTGTTCAAAAAGTGCTCAGACTGAAACTGGTAGTGAGTTCCCTCAGGTGATCTGAGGTGATTTAGTTCTTAAACCAGTGTTTGTTATTAGAATAAGCAATTAGAAAAAGAAGCAGGTTAAACCCTTTTTGAACCCCTTTACCGCTTACTCATGAATGCTTTGTGCATCATTTTTTGTCTACGGGTTTGCACACCCCCCCCCTTGCCCCACCCTCTCTCTGCAGCCCCTGCATCTCAATCCCAGAGGGTGTGTGCATGTCAGGTTAAGCCACACTGTCTTAAACACAAATGTTCTTTGTTTAATTAAGTTTGATCACAAACCCTCCCTGCAGTCCCTACCTCCCTTAAACACAAACAGTTAATGTAATAAGTGATTGCTGTAGTGGTGGCACCATTGTTATTGACTATTGTTCGATCACAAATGCGTTAATTTGTCCCAGCTGTCCACCACTAGGAAACATTTATGTTTGTAGTTCACATCGATATGTAGAGTTCAGACAAGACCATTTTAGTGTCATAAATTAACCTTAATAGTTACTTAAAATAATGGGAAACTGACTGAAAAAATTTAGACAATGGAATTTCTTGGCTTTTTTCCATAAATCAATCCTTGTTAGAAGTACAAAAGAGTGACTTGAATTAAGTTCTTAAAAAAAAAAAAAAATGAAAGATGTAAGAGTCACTTATATTTGATAGATGTAGTTTTATTTTTGGATTTCTTTCCATACTTTTCACCAAGAATACCGCAGTTTCACATTAATATTTAACTGTCATTTTTGCTAAATATTTATAACCTTGCTCCACAGAGAGTGTTTACATAAACAGCGGACTCCTGTCTCTCGGAAACGTCATCAGCGCCCTAGGGGATCCAAAGAGAAAGGCGACCCACATTCCTTACCGAGACTCCAAGATTACGAGGATGTTGAAGGATTCTCTTGGAGGGAACGCCAAGACCTGTATGATCACCTGTATCAGTCCATCCAGCGTCAACTTTGACGAGACTCTCAATTCGTTAAAGTATTCTAATCGAGTAAGTGATGTCTCGTAGAAACTTCACGCCATTTTTGTTTATATGTCCAGAATGTTAGATATCAAACATTTCCAAGTTTAGCATGGTAGCTGCGTTTTGTGACTTTAATCTGAGTGTGTGTTGATAGCGACCTGCATGTCTCGTCTGTTTATGTGTAGTTAACTATAGTATGTGATTGGTAGTTTTATCATTAACTTTGTTTGCTTTTTAAGCTTACGTAGACAGTAGGTGCCTCAGTGTTGTTTATCTATGTGCCTTTTCTTAAAGTGAGGTAAGCAAGTAGTCTGACAGTGTAGGTATTTGTAAGGTTATCCTTTTTGCCCGTTATGAAACCTATTAAGCATATATGATATGAAGTTGTATGCTTACCTTTGCGTCTCTCATCAATTTAAGTACATGATTAGGTACTGTAGGTGTTCACCATTTGTGCCTCAGATTAAACAAAATATTAAGCATATGATATTTAGTTGTATGCTTACCTTTACATCTTCTTCAATTTAAGTACATGATTAGGTACTTGTGTGTTTACCTATTTTGCCCCTGATTAAACCTATTAAGCATATGATATGTAGTTGTATGCTTACCTCTGCACCAGCATGTAAACTATAAATAAGTCATTGGTAATTGCATGCTTACCTCTGCACCAGCGTGTAAACTATATAGAAGTTGTAGGTAATTGCATGTTTAGCATGTAAACTATATATAAATCGTAGGTAATTCCATTCTTTACCTCTGCACCAGCATGTAAACTATATATAAGTCGTAGGTAATTGCATGCTTAGCATGTAAACTATATATACAAGTCATATGTAATTGCATGCTTACCTCTGCACCAGTGCTTCAAGCTATAGGTAACTGTTTGATTACCTTCTCAGGCCAGGAATATAAGGAACAAGCCGACAGTGAACCATGACAGACAGTCTAGTCGTATTGCTGCCATGCAGACAGAGATACAGGCATTAAGGGATGAACTTCAGAGGCATCAGCTGGGCACCGCAGCCACTCATAGGGTGAGGAGAGCCAATGAATAGGGCCGATTCAGGGAATAATTTAGTGTTGATATGTATCTTGAAGCAACTTTTCATTTGTTTTTGAAGGGGGGGATTTTTTTTTTTTTTTTTTGGCACTTTTTTTATCAAATTATTTATGCTTTGGCAACTTTTCTTTTTGAAATTATTTTTCGGTCATTTTTTTTTTATCCTAAAAGTATTAAAATTTTATGGTTGTAGAAAGAGGTAATTTAATGATGGATTCTGTGTACTGTACAAAAGAAAAACTGCTAGAAGTAGAAGTATATTAAAATATAAGCAAATGAATAATGGAAAACTGACTGAGACAATTGGAGAAAACAGAAATTTATAGCTGGAATGGGATTCAAACAAGTGATGTCTGGGTTACAAGCCCAGTGCTAGCCATAAGTTTCATTCCTATATTCCAAGTTGAATAAAAACCAGTGTTGCTGTAGAGTTGTTGGTTCATCCCAGGTAGTGAATTTATTGTACAAAGAAGAAGGGAGTTGTTGCTTGAGGGCTAGAAGCAAACAGCCGGAAATCACAAACAGAGAAATAGGTAGAGGCTTGTTCACCCCAAAATGAAGTGTAAGCAAGGAATTATTTGCCAGGGTTTTTCAATAAATTACACCATTGGCTGTTAGCCTTGTTAATAGAGAACTTATCACGATTGTACCTGTTAAAAGTTTTGACTGGTGGTCATGACCCATTATGATTGTGATGAGTTCATAGAACCATACAATTCTGTGCAATGTGTACATCGTATATGGTTGTTTTGAAAATATGAAATTATCCTGTTCTTATTTCTGTCCAAAGGGACTGAAATATTTTCATCAGATGGCTTTAAATTATTTTGTTAACTTTAAGTATTAACTTTGAAGCTGCAACAGGGTTAATTTTTACTGAAAAGCAAAATGTCTATTTTTTTTTTTTTCATCTCCGTCGATTTTCTTAGTCGGATCTGTCAGAACCAGTTTCGGAACTTCAAGCTAAACTTAAAAGGTAAGAATTTATTGGTATATCTTGATGGTTTTACAATCTTTCCGCTTTCCAACTTTGGTGGCAGATGACAAATTGAATGTAATAGTTAATATATATTTTTACCATCTTCAGAACATCTGGTGTTGGTAAAACTTATGATAATATTTGACCAGCATAACTCTGCAATTAATTTTTATTATTCTGAAATTTGTTAGCTTATTCTGAGGTTTCTCAGCACCTTCCATTGGTAACTACTCGAGTA
This sequence comes from Apostichopus californicus, assembly GCA_020650975.1. NCBI lineage: Eukaryota > Metazoa > Echinodermata > Holothuroidea > Aspidochirotida > Stichopodidae > Apostichopus > Apostichopus californicus. The sequence continues at coordinate 9,028 of JAIPMN010027093.1, forward strand.
CATTTCGAGTACAGGGTCCTTTTTTGTACAGAGTGCTGTTCGAGTACCACAACACCCAAAAAGAATGCAATAGGGAGAGCCTGACTTTGATAACTTGTAATCTTACTGCAATCATGGTCTGTTGACTAGATCAAAACTTTGGGTAACTTAAAACTAAACGCTAAAGTTTTCTTATGTACAGGAAAGTGCAAATTCTCAAATAAAACGTTGATTTCTCCGCAGTTTTGCGTCTCAGTGCGCGCGGTATCGTGTCTGTTCCGACGAGGCGGTGAAGATATTTAGCAGTCTCCAGCAGACCTCTGCCGTCTCGGGCAAACAGCTGGCCTCTCTTCAGAATTGGATCGACATTAAGACAGAGATCGACGAGACCACAGAGGACCTGGAAAAGTTTGTTGAAGTCGACCAGAGCGTCGAGGCCAAAATCTCTCATTTGCAGTCTAAACTGAGAAAGGTAAAAACAGAAAAAAAATGGTTAAAACTGCACAGAGTTCTGGACTTTTATCAATAATACATGTTTGCTGTTTAAAAATTGCCAGTGCCATCATTTCTACGGTTGTCAGTAGCCCGACTTTTCTTTCATGGCATTTTCTATTCTCGTATTCACGATAAGGAGATGGAAGTATTGACAGTAATTCTCATTCATCTGTCTCATCCCCTATTCCATCGCCCCCCATTCCCCCACCCTTCCCCCACTACACACATAGACAATGTACTCGGTCACTGTCTCCATTTTTAGAGCAAATTGGCTGATTCTAACATTGAACCACTCACTGTTATACCATTTAGCCATCCAGTGTACAGTATTCTGGTCTGTTACTGGAGCGTTTACTCACAAACTAAAAAACATAACAATGTTGAAATTCAAAGATCAGTGTAACTTTCCTTGTTTCCCTCCCCCACCCCCCTACCCCCATGGCTACTGCATAGTGTCACTGTTGTGCTTTGAACAAATTGGTTGCTTGTAATACTGTACCAATCATTGCCATAACAATCAATCCACACATTCTGTAGCAAATGTTTTTATTGTTGCCATGGTGACTGCTGTTTTTTTCTCTCTCATCACAGTACCACCGCTTTTTTTTGTTTCCCAGTTTTATTGATTCTTCACAAAGATAACCAATTCTCTCCCCACCCACCCTCTCTCTCTCTCTCTCTGTGTTGTAGGCTCTCAGTGACTTGGCTAGTGACGAGGAAATCTTTGCCGAAAAGCAACGACAGAATACCAAATTGAAAGATCAGATTGAAGATGCTGTAAGTATTTCTACTTTCTGACAAGGTTTGAAAAGTTTCGATCTTAGGCAGCAAACGTAACAGGGAGATCGATAGCATTTGTGTTTTTACAACATAACATACTTTGGCCAATGGCGGATCCTTGATCTCCTCACAGAGGGCAGCTTGGGAGGTACGTATTGGTAGATACTGAATTGCTACGAAATAACCGTGGATAAGGAAACATCACTAGAAAGTACTGCATAAAGTTTTCTCCAATGTGTGCCTTGTTTGATCAAAGTTTGACTTGCAGCTATATGAGGAGGGGTCCTGGGACCACTCCATAGCGCTCCCTCTTCTGACTAAACAACATGCTTATGTGCACCATCCAGTAGCTTAAAGTTTGCAACATCAGAAAAGACTGTTCCAGGCAAAAGTTATAGATGCATTCCAAATACAATTATATGAAAGGCTCTTTTAGTTCTTGCTCGCATTACTAGATATTAAACAGACTGACTATGTGCATCTCCTGATTGGTTGTCCTAAAGACCAGACTATTCTTCAATGTATTTCCTCACACATCTGCTCTCTAGGAAAGGCGATATACTACGGCCAGTGAGAAGTTTGCAGCTGCCGAGAGTTGCATCAAGCAGCAGGAACAGAGACTGGTTGAACAGCAGACTAAACTAGCAGAGATGCAGCAGCTTATTAGCGGGATGCAGACAGAGGTAGGGCGGGATGAAGAAGGGTGTTTGGGAGACAGAGAGGGGAAGGGAGGGGTGGAGGAGGGGTGGAGGAGGGGAGACTGGTTGAACAGCAGACTAAACTAGCAGAGATGCAGCAGCTTATCAGCAGGATGCACACAGAGGTAGGGCAGGATGAAGAATGGTGTTTGGGAGGCAGAGAGGGATAGGGAGGGGTGGAGGAGGGGAGACTGGTTAGAACAGCAGACTAAACTAGCAGAGATGCAGCAGCTTATGAGCGGAATGCAAATATAGGTAGGGCGGGATTTAGAAGGGTGTTTGGGAAGCAGAGAGTGGTAGGGAAGGGTGAAGGTGGGGTGTATGGGATGCAATAAGGGGTAGGAAGGGATGCAGAATGGGTACATGGGAGTCAGAAAGGGGTGGAGAAGAGATGAAGATGGGTGTATGAGAGGCATAAAGGAGTAGGGAAGACTGAAGTAGGGTTTATGGGAGGCAATAAGTGGTAGGGAGGGATGTGGAAGGGTGTTTGGGAGGCAGAAAGGGGTGAAGAAGGTGTTTATGGGAGACATAAAGTAGTAGGTAGGGTGAAGGATGGTGTATGTGAGGCAGAAATGCGAGTGGTTTTTGCATTTGCCAGTAGAAAAAAAAAAGAAGGCATTGCATTTTTCCCTGCCAGTAAACACTTAAACCCATGATAAGTCGGTTCACAACTGTCAGTAAAAGATAAGCCTGTATTACCTATTATTATACTGCTACTCTCACAAGACTGTACAAATAATTCTTGTGAGTTGTAATTTCAGGAAAATGCAAGTGTGAACTTGATTTCAGCCGCCCAGTTGATTTTTTTAAGCCCTGACAACATTTGTTAGCTAATAGCTCAAAATTGTGAAATTTTATACCTACATACTTGTATGTAATTATCGTAATAACCACACCAGAGAGAGGGGCAGCAAAACGGCATTGGTTTCAGCCCTGCACTGATATGTCACCGTACATCTTGTTACGTGTGTGTAAATTATACAATTAAATGTCAGCATAGATCAGTCCAAGATTGGTTCTAGTAAAAGTTATCAACATTTCAACTGGCTAAGATTCTGGTCTTTATTAACATTCGACAGAAATCCATCCAGGACGGGTTACCAGTTCCGTCCAATCAGAGCATGACCTCACTGGTCCCTCCAATAGCGGCACCCAGACCGTACTCTGTAGCTGCAGATGGTGTCAGGACGCATAGAGACCGCCCTCACTCCAGGAGACTGCATTCTAGTCCTCCAGTCGTAAGTCTTTTCATGAAAGGTTGTCGTAGTTACGAGACATTTTAAGTACTAAGCAATATCAATGCAGTTCAGTGTGATGGTTTAATACTCCTCTAACTATATCCGGCCTTCCATTCATGATTGTATATCTTTAAATTGTTTGTCTAACAAAGTGTTCCGAGACAATGTGTATTGAAAGGAGTGTTTCATTACAGAAAAGTGCTAGTCATATCATGCCGTGATTCGACCATTAAAAGCAGTCCTCAACAATCCCTTAGTAACAGAATTATGAGTGAACAAAAACATATCCACAGATGGTAGTGGCATTCTAATCATTATCATAACATTATAATTATCCAAATCCAGTTGTTTAAAGTTTGTTTTAATGATGAAATTTCTAAATCATGGCTTCGCTTTCTGCTTAGGTCTTTCAAAGTGCCTGCAGTTTTTGTTGTCCCAAATAGTTTAACTGGGTATTAAGGGTATGATGTGCCTTTGTTTTTTCTCTTTTCAGTTTTCGATAGATAGAATCGTTCAGGGTTTTAAAGCTCGTAATCAGCTGATAGTCCAGGAATTACAAGACAGCGATGAGGTCCTGCAACCAGAGATGTGGGATGAAGATGATCCATCAGATGATGAAACGAAAGACAGGTAGAAGGGCTGGAATGGTAGCAGGGAGGAAACAGCTGTGATGGAGATGAGACCAGAGGGAGGGGAGGGAATGGGGCATGTAGGGTAGCAGGGAGGAAACAGTTGTGATGGAGATGAGACCAGAGGGAGGGGAGGGAATGGGGCATGTAGGGTAGCAGGTAGGAAACAGTTGTGATGGAGATGAGACCAGAGGGAGGGGAGGGAATGGGGCATGTAGGGTAGCAGGGAGGAAACAGTTGTGATGGAGATGAGACCAGAGGGAGGGGAGGGAATGGGGCATGTAGGGTAGCAG
>JAIPMN010027095.1:1490-11547 GCA_020650975.1 Apostichopus californicus
CCCCCCCCCCCCCCTCTTAATCAAAAATTCGGGCAATATGCTGATAATTTTTCGGGCACCTACTGAAAGGAAAATAATTTGCAATGTATTTTTCAATGGTTAAACTTATATTATTAGTATAATTATTATTTTAACGACTTCTAACCAATATGGAAGGGTAATAACACGGAAAATAATTGTATGCTATTGGCATGCGATGTAATAACCTATATGATATGCACATTAACATGTTGAACGCGCAGAGCGCGCGCAAAAACTTTTGGTTATATTTTTCGGGCAAGTCGTCAATACAAATTGGGCTCCTACGCCTATGACGGTAGTTCTATTAGGCATTTTTTTAGAGTATTAAAAATCATACGAAGTTTTGTATGGTGGAGTATAAGGATCGCGAGATAAAATTTGTGGCAATTTGTGGCAAGGAAAACGTGGTAAATATGACTGATTAAAGGTCAAATTTGACCGAAATTTTTAGGTCATTCACAATCACAGGAGTATATGAATAGGCCTAGATAAACTAAAGTGCGACAGTCGGACATTCCGACCGTCGCACTCCAATTTTCCAACTATCGTCAGTTTTACCTAGTTTTGGGGGGATGAGACCCCCCACCCCCCCTTCCCTCTAGCGACGTCTCTGCATGAGGCTACAACCACTTGTAATTACAGCAAGTTCATGTTCCCATAATTATTTACCCTTTCGGCGTTCTATAATGAACTACGATGATACAAAAACATTGTTTTATTACGTCATAGGCCAATGTTTACGTTTTTCTTGGTCTAGTGCGCAATTGTACGTTATCTCGATACAATGGAAGATACCCCACGATAAGCTTGGGCAGTGATTTGTAAAGCTTGGAGTTAATATACATTCGTAATGTTTAAGCTTCATCTTTATTGTTCAACATATCTTCGCCATTGCAGAGGATTTTCTGGCCTAACAGTTAGTAAAAGTTAATGTTAACCCTTCCACTCGCCTACTGACTAGGCCAAGGCCTAGCCTTTATCTAGCCTAAGCCGATACCGTGATAGTAGCATGTGTATACTAAGTAACTGGTTCAGCGAGTAGAGCTATGATACGCATAGGGTAGTGGCTATTGACCCGGCCGCCGGGCCTCTAAGCCCCGCTCGCTATTCACCCGGCTGTAAATGTGCATACAGCATGGCATTATGTGGATTCTATGCAGGTACCATGCCAAGTTGTGCACAGTCCTGGATCTCATATAAATTTACTGTGTAGGCCTACGTACGTACGTACGTCAGGCAGGGCAAGCGCATGTGTTCAGTAGGCCGGGCTATTAAAGTCTGCAATTGCCTGCGCTGAGGATCATCAGGGGCGATCGACCCCCACACAAACAAACGCAATCGCTATTCTCCCGGATACCACCGGGCTAAAAATAGCCTAATGGCACGTCACCGCGCCATTCATTTCGGCAGCCGGGCCGATAAGCCACACTGTTCGCTATTCACCCGGCGGCCGGGTCAATAGGCCCCACCTACGCACAGGAGTAACTTTAACGGATAGTGCATTTACAGTACTAAAGAATAGGCTGAATTAGCATAGCCTTCGTAGCGTTACGTAAAGTTGAACATTTGGCTAGTGTTTATAATAAGGACGTCTACTATGACAGTTCCTAGTTCTAGTAGAAACATTCAAAATCAAATGTAAAAAATTGATGGGCGTATTTTAGGCCTTGCAGTAGCAGGTAAGTCCTATCCTGTGCTAGAACTAGAGTATTTTAACCTTTGCTTGGATTTATGTTCACCGTGATGTTTCAGTATTTACAGTACATGTTAGAGAAAGGTTCAGTGTTGGACTAAATCAAAGTGGAAATACTGGAATTTCAGCCTCAACTTACCTACAGCCCTAACTTCAGAAATGCCATGTTATTAACACTGCAGTTTAAAGCATCTGTTTTAGTGATTAGAGATGTAAGAAAGTGATTTTCTTATGTTTTTATAAGGAACTCTTTGAAACTTTCGTTGCAGGATTTTAATTCTAGACTACTTCATCAGTAATCAATTATTGGTTGACCACATATAACAGTGAAGTTATACCTGTCAATCCAGCTTTGCTAAACTGCTACAGTAGGCTATCTATGCTCATTACATTACTTATACTGGCCAATTTTGTTCACTAGTCAGAGAGTAACACATCTAATTTAGCGAGACTGGTTCAATACTTTGGTAAACCTGGAAACCAAACATTGCTGATACTATCAGTTCACAGACTTTACTCAACAATCTCCTTGCTTTAAGCCAGTTTGTCTTAATTGCACACTGACTGAAAGATTAATATTGCACTTTAAGATGTGTCCCAGCTCTTAGAATGGGGGGAAGGGGGTTGGGGGAATGGCTTCAAAATAAATAACTGTGTATACTGCACTGTCTGCACAGTAACATGGCTGGCAATTTATTGATAATATTACTTACCATCAGCTTACTGATGGGATGACTCTTATATGTACCTGTATCTTTATGAGAAGTAGAAGAGTGTTTTTAATATAGATGTGTAGGGTATAGGATCATAATGACCCACAAGGTATGATGTAGGCCACTAGTGGGATGACTCTAGATATGTACCTGTATCATTATGAGAAGTAGAAGAGTGTTTTTAATATAGATGTGTAGGTATAGGATCATAACAACTCATAAGGTTTGTTGTAGGCCACTGATAAGTACATTTGGAATGTACTACAATCATGGTTGCTGTCAATAATTTTGGTTAAAATGTATCCTTACAAATGAAGTTTACAGTAAATGTCATTAATGGATTCTCTTCTTATTTGAGAGCCGTGTTTATTATTTGTCCGCTATGTAATTCCTAGATAATTTCTACCATGTTAATGTCTGCAAGTATTTATTTTTTCCACTCTTTTATTGCAGCACAGTTAACTCAGACTTATAGGGCGAGCATTGGAGAGAATAAAACTTAATAGAAGGATGAATGCCAGATCTCAAGTCTTTGAACTAGTAAGAGAACAATATATTCATTTAGTTGGTTGTTATTAAACCTACTTAGGAGTTACAACTTGGTGATATAAATAACACAATATTCAGTACCATGATACTGTTAACTGTAAGTCATTTCAAAGCATTGCAGGTATGAGAGTTAACATGTTGACATCAATACTGTAAGTTTAAATATGTGCAGAGTATTTAATTGCTTAAAGTACAAATTATTCCCTTCTGAATGTACACTTTTAGAAAAATACTGACATACACCACCTGCAATTGTTTAGGCCCTCCCTCCCTGGAACTGACTTTTCCTTTTTAATACTTCCCTGTGGTAAGTTATGCTGCCCTCAATTAACATGTATATATGTGAAAGTGATGTACAAAAAGCACAATACTGTCCCTATTGAGAAACAAGTATATAAAATAAACAGCAGTACAACATGCAATCTCAAACACTTTGGTTCTGTAAATTTCAGGTTGTACTGTTTATGGACTGACACCTTGAATGTTGCTTTACAGTTCTGTAAGTTTCAGCAAATGTCAATAGACCTTTATTTGCAACCATATTTAATCTGACTGTTGTATCGTGTACAGTTTTGCTGTACTTTTATAACCGGCTTATTTGAATAACCTTTGGTCAAGGCTATGTTAAGTTAGCTTGTGCTTATTTGAAGTATTGTCATACACGTAACAGGAGGGCCTATATGAATAATGCTACAGTATGTTAGGTTAGCTTGTGCTTATTTATTGAACATCCTGGGCTCGTGCTTATTGTGCAATAAAAGGGTTCACTGCGATTGGGTGCTGTAGTTGTTAGCTTTGGAGGGCGCATCGGGACTGGAGGGTCATCACATGTTATTCTTAAGTTTATATTTAAATAGAACCAATATAGTACCTATGGGTGTGTGGGGGGGGGGGGTGATAGGGGAAACGATCTCAATGGGAATGCGGTCATACTATATTGTTATGTAATACTGTTAAAGAGGAAACAGTGGGAGTTCTGTATCATCACATTGAACCAATGGTTATACTGTATGTTCCTTTCTGTCAGTGTGAGACACCGCACTTGTCCTAAAGACACATTGTTGGTAATTTGTTAGCCCATCCTTCTCACCTTAATCAAGCTGATAATTTGTTACAAGTCCAACAATTTCTTGTTTTGCATTGATTTTCATTTTATTTTGTTCTCATTCATTTCTTCTCTTTTTTTCAGACTGTTGAGAGCAAGCAGCTAGAGGAGGTTGTCAACAGCATATTTCATACCATACTTTTCCACAGAACCACAGGAAAGGTACAGGAACACTTCCAATTATCCATTTCTGTGTGTAACACTCTTACTGTACTGTAGACATGTAGTGAGATGTCTGTACATGTACTCATATTACAGCAATGTTGCCTGTACTGAGTTACACACTTTGTAAATAACACAGAACCACAGGAAAGGTACAGGAACACTTCCAAATTTCCATTTCTGTGTGTAACATGTTATTACTGTACTCTAGACATGTAGTGAGATGTCTGTACATGTACTCATATAACAGCAATGTTTCCTGTACTGAGTTACACACTTTGTAAATAACAGAAGCACAGGAAAGGTACAGGAACACTTCCATTTATCCATTTCTGTGTGTAACTTGTTATTACTGTACTGTAGACATGTAGTGAGATGTCTGTACATGTACTCATATTACAGCAATGTTGCCTGTACTGAGTTACACACTTTGTAAATAACACAGAACCACATGAAAGGTACAGGAACACTTCCATTTATCCATTTCTGTGTGTAACCTGTTATTACTGTACTGTAGACATGTAGTGAGATATCTGTACATGTACTCATATTACAGCATTGTTGCCTGTACTGAGTTACACACTTTGTAAATAACACAGAACCACAGGAAAGATACAGGAACACTTCCAATTTTCCATTTCTGTGTGTAACTTGTTATTACTGTACTGTAGACATGTAGTAAGATGTCTGTACATGTACTCATATTCCAGTAATGTTTCCTGTCCTGATTTATAGACTTTGTAAATAACACAGAACTACAGGAAAGGTACAGGAACACTTCCAAGTTTCCATTTCTGTGTGTAACTTGTTATTACTGTACTGTAGGCATGTAGTGAGATGTCTGTACATGTACTCATATTACAGCACTGTTTCCTGTACTGAGTTATACACATTGTCAATAATACATCCATACATTACCTTTATATTGTTCTTTCAGTTTCACTACAAACAGGAAGGTGCTTTCCTCATCGGTACTGTCGGTGTGGTCGAGACTGATTGTGACTTTGTTGATTTGACATATGTAAGTAAAACATTCAAACATGTTTCATTATCTTTGGTATACATGTGTGTAAAAGAGCCATATAGTTGAACACAAATTGATCCTTCAGATGTCCGTTGCAACCTCCATACAATTGGGTACACCATATATCCAGAGGCAGGGGGTGGTGGTAGGGTGGTGGGGGTGTATTCCATCTCCACTTTTCAACACCACAGACTAATTAAAAGTAGATATTGTCACAACCCTTGTGTATATTTAATCTTAAGACCTAATTTACAGGGTAATAATCCGTCATAATGCACAATTGCAAAACTAACAATTTAATTCTGTTTGTCAGATGATCCCCAGATACCCCCTACGTATATATTGGTAGTCCACTTCAATGACCTCACAGTCACATCCTGTTTTCAAAATGTGGAACCCCCCCCTCCCCCGGGCTACAGTTATGGCATATAATATTCAACATGTTAAAGACTTATATATCAGTACATTATAAACCAAACATACCATCTGTGAATTATTTTTAACTGTTATCCAAGATGGCAGAATTAAACCAGATTTGGGGTTCATCTCTTCTGGTACTGGTATATTAGCATATTTACCTTACCCATACTCTTCTAAATAAATTATTACCAGATTTGTTTCCGTCTTTTTGAACAAAACATCTAGTAACTCTAGTGTCAAATATGTACTCATAGTCATATTGATTCTGTTAGTACTCATACCCCAAGTCTGATTGAAAACCACCAAAATAAAATGTTTTTATATGACATAACATTCACAAATCCCTCAAATTTCCCCCTCACAGGTCAGATGCAACTCCCCAACTTTAGACAAAAACCTCAGACGAGAAGTCTCAGCATTTAAAGATGTCTTACGATCTACAGATGTCAATGCAGGTCTCCAAAGTGGACAGGTGGGTTTCTCTGTTGCTATGACGACTGTATTAAAGTTTTCCAGATGTAGGAGTCGACTCAGTGATGTTGGCATTGGTGGTGAAACTCCATCAAATTTAAAACCCAATATGAATTATGAGGTTAAAGGTAAAAGTATCAATCAATGGAGATAAAGTGCCTTGCCCAAGGACACAACAATGACCAGTCTTGGCAAGACCTTCTCACATGACTTTATAACAGTTAACCGCTGGTCATTGGTAATTTGTCACACCCACACATCCAAGTTTGCACAATTCAAACAGTCGCTCTACAGTGTGCCGTGTTCCCCTGGGGGACTTCCCATAGGGTGCAGCTCTACAAACCAGGGCATGCAACTATATGTACAAGATACCCCTCAGGTCCCAATTGATTCACCTGGTTATGAGCAGTGGTGATAAAGTTCTTGGTTTAATTGCTCTGCCCTATTAAGTTCAAATCAGTTTAGCAGGGTACTACAACTTGCCTTGATTAAATCACTTTGCTTGTATGAATAAATTAAAAATAAAAAAAATCAGTGTGACTAAAATCTTACTTTTCTGAAATGCCAGATATTTTACTGAGTAACATGCAAATGTCTTACAACAGTATTCGAAAATGTTTGCAAAGACCAGTTCAGACGAATAAGAGCCAACTGTATACACAGGAATTTAAGAACTATTCATAGAAACGAAAACATAAAAGAACCTAAACTTTGAGAGGCATTGATATTAATTTCCATTATTTGATAGATTTCCTTGGAGTTCTATCAGAAGAAGAAGAACAGGTGGCCTTTTCCTGATGAGAGCATTCCTTGGGAAGTTTGGACTTTGAAGATTAACATCATATCGCTGTCTAACGAGCAAGGTAAGTGAAGACAAATGCTCTTCATTTTATCATTGTTTGTCCAACTAGTCTAAATGATTCATAACGGTGAGAACATTCATTGAGAAGCATGAGCTCTTATTCTTATTTTCATATTATTTTTTTACTTTCCTGTTTTAATTTTGGGGGTAAATTTGACCGACTTGCTCAAACTAACAAGTACACCTTGACTGAGAACAGGTTAATATATACTCTGATGTCTGGTAGTTGTTATATGTTTATCATTGTGAAGGTATACAATATTTTAGTTGTAAAGAAGAGGGTGGAGCGAAGAGACTCTCGCTTGTTTCGTGCAGAAGATCATTGCATATTCATGAAGGAGATATCTATTGAGCCATACATGCTTGTAGACATGTAGCCAGTTATTCTGAGCAGGGGGAATAGTGAGGGGTGTTCCGGCACAAACAGTTAAAGGAGGGGTAACTTGTAAAGTTCTGTCACTAGTGTAGATATTGTTTACATTTTACAGGGAATTGATGCAATTGGTGTGGTACTGCAGTAAGCATTTGGGAGGGAGGGGTAGGATGTGTGCCCCGGCCTGGCTAACAAAATTTGCTGTTCGTAGAACCAATATGTTAGGTGTGGTTGGCAGGGGGCAACCAGAGGAAAGTGAAACCCTTTCAATAAAGCTCTTAATAAGTATATAGTATTACTGATGAGGAGAACATTATTGACCACACACAAAAGCATATTTTAATTGACATTTGACCTCACTGTTTGTTTTTGTGTTTGATTCATACAGAGAGGCAGGCATACAGGGAGAAGCTTGGAGAAATCCTAAATGCTAAGGTACTGCGCAGTATTACTTCTTATTTATCATTGGAGAAAAAGTTCAAGCTGTTTGTTATTAAATCAGTACTAATTAGTAGATTAAAGAAAAACTTTCTTCAGTTAAAATTATTCTGGTAACCTTTACTCTGGAAGATCTGGAACATGTTGTGATTGTGTTATTTTGCCAACACACAATACTTTTGTATGCCCATAAAATTCTTAAAGCAGCTTTTTAACAAAAGTGTTCATGCTGTTTTTTATTAAATCAGTAGTAATTAGTAGATTATTAGTAGTAGTAATTAGTAGATTAGTAGTAGTAGTAATTACTAGATTAGTAGTAGTAGTCATTACTAGATTATTATTAATTAGCAGATTAGTAGAAGTAGCAGTAACTACCAGAATATTGGTAGCAGTAATTAGAAGATTCAACAGCTATATAAAAAATTTAAAAAAAACTCCAAACTGGTTTGCAGGTTCCTGTATTTGCTTGATGAAGATGATACATAAGTGACCTCATTTGACACATTTTAGGCTCCTGAGTTACAAAGATTAAGAAACTTTGTTGTAGCTACAAACTCCACTGCATCAAGTTTGATTCCAACAATAGAGATTATGTTGGCAGTGTCTATTGTGTGAAACTATCGCACAATAGTCGAATGTCCTACACAGCCCTTCCCACCAGTCACCATCCTAACATACAGGTCATACTTTTGACAAGGTGCCTTGTTGAGGGTAACTGATGAATTATATCTGATTTGAATTTAAACACTGCAGTCATGTACCTTTTTAACATTTCATTAAATAAAATCAGTAACTCAATGTACTTCCTTATGTGCTACTCAATATTTTCTAATATTTATTTTAATGTGTAATTGTGTTTTAATTTATGTTTATTTTATATAGTGTATGCTATTATCCCTTGAATATTATTCAATACAACTTTTTCTCATACTTTTTCTCATACGCTGTATAATTCCCACATACTCTGACTATAATCTTCCTTTATTATATGTCTTTTATAGATAATATGCATCGTAGAAGCCATGAACAGAAATGATTACATTCCAAAGGCTCCTAATCAGGCTCTATTGGATACAGTCTTCGACACCACCTGTCCAGATGTGCAGCCATTCTTATTCAAGGTAATCATTTTATGGTTTCTTTATCATAGAGTCATTATGACACTATAAACCAAGTAAGTTTATCCTGCTTGTTCTCATTGTGTGCTTTTTACTTTGGTTATTTATATCCTCCCTGATTACTCAGCATATAAATCATAATTAAAAGACTTAAACCTGAATCATATAAACACACTCATATTCTACTGAACACAATGTTTCTTTAGGGGTTACTCAGTCTGTGACAAATCACACAACAGTCAGTGTTTTTATGAAGCTAATTTGTTGATGCATGTACTCTCCATGACATTCAGAAAGTCCTGTTGAAGAACAAGCTACACAAAGTCAAGTTTTTGCTACTCAAGACTACTTGGCCAGTCAAATCATTATAGTCAAAGTACTGTTATAGACTAAAGTGATTACAACCCTCAGCCACCCTTAACTTGAGTGTTTAATAGGTGTCATGTCCCACACACTCAGGTATAAGATAGACCTTCATGAAGCAACTGACTGAACAAGAAGCTGTTATGTGTGTTTATAGGGTTGAACCAGAAGAAGCCTAGATGTTGTAAATTAAAAAGCATCAACTTAAACAGAGCAGACTTCTTTGTGACTTATGTAAAAGAGATATAGAAGCACAAAGTTATTGAGAAAAATGTTTCACTTTGAAATGTTTTAAAAGGGGAATGCATTACCGTTATCTCTGTTTTTGCCTGTATTAATAAAGTACTGAATGGATTGGATACACACTTACCCTACCCCCTCTCCAGTCCCTGCAGTCGGGGAATTTCTCACCCTGCATCAGCAGTCCCAATCATATTAATTTAATATCTTCCAGATTTCTTGTCAAAACTCTGGGCCGACCAATGCATCTGTTGGAGCTGCTGTTCGGAAGCTACTGCGAGATACACTGGCACTGTGAAACAAGTGACTGGTATTTAAAGGCTCATTTTATGCCCAAATGCTTCCCAAGGCCTATCCAGTGATCAAAAGCATGGGAATGATGCTTTGTGATAAAAAAGTGATTGTTATTTAAAGGCTCACTTAATTTCATAATGCTTCCCAAGGCATAGCCAGTGATGAGAAGCATGGGAATGATAATGTTCTGTTGTAACAAGAGACTGGTATG
>JAIPMN010027105.1:0-22745 GCA_020650975.1 Apostichopus californicus
ATAAACTTTGCAATAGACTCGTATATTTACCTTGCAAGGTACAAATATCCAGCAGCAGATAAAATTATGATAAATCCATTACGGTCCAGAGTAACAATATGCGAAAATCGAACTCCCGTTCGTATTGTTAAATAAACGTTGGTGTTACGAGAAAGGCTAATAAATGTCCTGTTGGAATTAATTGTATCCAATGAATTTATCTTGACGACCTGCCAACTTTTACTTCCACAGCAAATATTACATGAGTACCGCGTAAATGGGTCAAAGTTTGCGAATAACAGGTGGCTGTAAGAAGACCCTTAGTTTCTCGAGCTTTGGCGCTGATCTAGATATTAATTGGGTCAGGCATAGGTTTGCGCGATATTTTCTTTTTACCGTCACGATAAATAGTTCAAAAATTATCGCGATATTTCGATAATATTTCCTCTAACAGAATTAGCGTAAATGTCGAGCTTTGAGTGGACGGAAAAAGAGATACATATGGAGGGGACATTCAAAGAGAATATCTGAAAAACCTTATGATATTTTTCACAAATATTGATGCTTAGATAAGTGCTTCCTCACAATCAACAAGCCGCCCCAAAATTCGCTCCGCTTATGTAAAACTTCTATATATATAACACGTGGAAAAACCCGAGTTTTTACACACGATTCCCACTGACATTGGTCACAGAACATAAGTAGGTCATCGACATTCGAACTGCATTTATATACCAAATTAAGTTAATATTTGTTATTTTTACATCATGCGACTTTTTTCATCTCGTTCTATTTGTTCTACGTTAAGGTTGTTGACAATCAGGTGTTGGAAAATATTCGTTGCAGTACTGTATCTATCGATGGCGAACACAGCAAGTTACAACAGAGGTCAACTGTACAGCTCCTTCATGTGGCACACAGACATAACGTAAGTATATTCAAGAGTTAAAGAGAATTCTAAAAACGAAAATTAGTTTTCCCAGAATGACTTAGTAAGGGCTTTTATTAATTGGAAATGTTTTTCAGCTAGTTCAGGGCAGGTCCAAGCTATTTGCACCGTGACGTACGCGACATTTCAGAGACTTAAATGTGTCTAAAAGTTATAAAAAATCTATTTTCCAGAAACTTTTTCAGGTTTTCATATGTGTTATTGCTGCTACTTTATAACAAACTCATGAAGATTTCCTACACTTGCTTTAATTAGGTCCCATCTTAATTAATGTACAGTGTGACGTACGGGACCAGAGAATTTTGTGTTTTTTTTACTAAAGAACAAAGCTGAAATCCCTCTGAAATTAGGAGGGCAGTGATCAAGCTGTTATAACTAGTGAATAGCCTAACCTTCCAAGGGCTAAGCTGTAACATATTAGAAAAATTATGAAGCCATTCCAGTTCAGTGATTACACAAATGAAAATTGTCCTGTGACGTACGGGACATGTGATGTACGGGACAATTTGTCCAAATAAAAATTGACTATGAAAACTCATATTTTTATTCCTGAATATACCATAACAAGCTGATTTCTACATAAAAACATTAATTTGGATATGCCAGAACAATGTCATTGGTAATTTCATGCCATATTTCCTTCTTTCGGGGATCGAAAAGAGCAGTGACTGTACTTGTGAGATCATTCCACTACATAAAACATGGAATGCGTAAAGTATAAATCTACTCTACACATTCATCAAATACTCATAACATCAAATTTAGCTTTGCTAGACCACAAATGATCCAAGATGCAAATTTTGGTGCAAAACTGTTTTGGTATATATATACTGTACAACACTGTATCATACTCCCCACTATTGACCCTCAAGTTGAAATATGATCCATCCCATTCAAAACATACCAAAATGTCCACAGTAACGTCCACGTAATGTCCATCTATGAAACTAGTACAACAAAGAAAACTCTATAGACCTAATACTGGTTACCAGACCAAATACTCATAACATCAATTCTAGCTTTGTTTAATAGACCACAAATGATTCAAGATGCAAAGTTTTGATGCAAAACTGTTTCGGTATATACTGTACAACACTGTATCATACTCCCCACTATTGACACTTAAGTTGAAATATGATCCATCCCATTCAAAACATATCAAAATGTCCACAGTAACGTCAACGTAATGTCCATCCAGGGAGCTGCTGGTCCATCTATGAAACTAGTACAACAAAGAAAACTCTATAGACCTAATACTGATTATTGAACAAACTCATGAGTGATTGCTCTCTGCAAAAATTGGGCGAGCGAAACTCTACACTTGTAACTAAAAATCTCAATGTCTACTATCTAAGTTCAGGACACAAGAACATTGTTGCACAGTCATGATAGTCACACTTCACAATAGGCCTACGAAATGTTGAAATGCAAAATCAACATTCTTGAAGTCGTCCTCATTCAATGTCAATGTTGAATAGCATTGTAAATGATTCTGTATCCTACACACACACGCAATTGACTTCCCGATAGTTTATTGAACAACACCTGGGCTGTTGGTGGTCATTGGTCAATAGTTTATTTGAAGCCATGATGTGCTCTTCAGGCATGCAGGGATTATAAGTTGCAACTACCATCTTTCAACAAAATAAATTTGTAAGCATTGGAAGGTTTCCAGTAAAGTCCCCATTGGAGCCCATGCATGTTTATTATGTATAAATACAGGGTTTCCCCCACACTATGTCCCGTACGTCACATTTTGTCCCGTACGTCACATTTTTAATTTTGATAATTAGATTTGCTGTGAATATTATTTCAATTTTTTTGGGATGGATTTTGTTGAACAATGTTCTTAATTAGAACTTTACAGAATATCACAAAAAAAAAATTGTTCGTCCATATCAAAACTTGAAAAAAAGTGCTGAAAATTGTGACGTACGGGACATCATTATTTGGACACTAGCTAATTAGCATATTTAATTGATGAACCCCCAAACATAATATGTCAAAATTATTGGAAGGAAGGGTGTATCATGTCCCACATAACTTATATTCAATAAGTTCATATTGCTGGCAGGGAAATAGGATTCCAAATGTCCCGTACGTCACACTGCAATTTGAATTTATGCAAATTAGCCGGCTGTAATTGTTCGAATAGGCAAAACAATTAAAAAAAATTATAAAAATCTGAAACTTCAATAATTCAGCTTTAACATGACACCACATTTAGGGTGCTTCAGTAAAGTTTGAAATTTGGCTTCTAGGGATACAATAGCTTGGACCTGCCCTTCTATCATCTTCGTAACGTTTGGAATGCATGAATGACTTACAACTGTCTAACATAATAATTTTTAATTTCAGAAGCGGAAATGATATCGTTAGTCATTCTGGACTAAACAATTTATTCAAAACTTATTCCGGACTCTTAAATCAGAGACAATACTGCTATTAATCTACAGTAGATGCACCGTGAGCATCGTGATTTTTTATGATGAAAAGTCTAAATAGTTGTCATTAAACGTCAATATAAAAATCCTTATATCAAAAAAAAAAAAATAATATGGAGATTTAATTATGAAAGAATCGATTTAAACTGTCGACAGTTTTCAAATATATTGTCAAAATAACGGCGTGAACAGCAAAATTTATACAGAAATTAAAATTACGAAAGGACATGATAAGAAAAGCACCAGGTCATCTAAAGTTTTGGTGAAAGGGTAGTCTTGTAACAAATGTCATAGTCATACTCAGTCTGATCATTGAAAGCCACACAATATATGTCACTGAGTGTTTAGGTTATTTTTCCTACACCTAAGTTAGGAACTGTTAACTATTTTTATAATGGTTTTGTTTTTCTTTATTCTCAAGTCCATTGTCAGTCATTGCAAAGTATGTTTATGTCAGATGAAATTGGTTAATCATGTAAGTTACTGCTTTAACATTATGTAATCTCAGTTATCATTAATGCCAATGAAGTGTCGGTAGCCGATAATTAACAATGTGATGGTCAAAACAGTTATTGGGCAGTTGTTCTATAAACATAAAACTACAAATAAATAGGAGGAAACTGGTACAATATTTAAGAAAATACAATTTCATGCATTACATGGCTACGCATTCATTAACGTATGCTACTTGTTGATGATTTATTAGTGATGTCACTGATATAGTAGCACATCGACAGAATTCCTGGTTTACGCCAAGTCGTCTGATATTACTAATACAAATTGAAAAGCAATTGTATGTTTTTCATTAAGGTAATACGTATTAGCAAAGTTTGGGAGAGATGAATGGTCAAAGTTTATTCCTTGCTATGAAAGTCGTAGCCTGTAATCCTCTCAACAGTGTACCAACTTGACTAGCAGTACTTAGTATTTGTACTAATTTCCGAAATATCATGTTTACTCCACACAATATACACACTTCTGAAGGATATATGGTTGCAATACAATACTAACTTTGTAGAAGAATATCGACGACGAATATGGTACGTCAACATGCGTTGAGGAAGCTTTGTTATTTAGTTGATAACATTTCATCCAAAACTTCTTAGTAAATGTAAATAAGATTGTATTTGACCAATACACTACTCATCCATATTTACCAGCCAGGTGAATTTGAATTTGGTTCATTCGACCATGATATATCAAATGTATTGGCACTTTACAGCATTATACCCCGTGGTGGACTGTTTTTACGATTGTATCACTTTATGTTGCTTTAAAGAATCTTACATTAAATTCCAAACGTCATAAGACTGCCGTCTTGTTCGTAAATATTAACTTCTAATATTGTCTCCGTCACAGATTCCAATATCTTGTTTACATCTCAAGTACTCTTCCATCAAGTTTGAAGGTGACACTATCAAATTGCACAGCGGGATACCTTTACCAATACTTCCAACTGTTGAAAAGATTCACATAGCTGGAAGAAATGCACAATATGGCAATACAGGGACATTAACAGATAATGATCTGTTGAACTTGTTTCACTACGGAATGAAATGTGGACGTATTAAGGAGCTTATGTAAGTAACGTTGCACATATATATTAGTAAGCACATGAAGTTCTTTATTTAGTCATGCACCCTTGGCTATTCCTTATTATTAGCATTTCGTATTTAAGTTAATCATTTACAACAAGCTACTCACGAAAATGTTGAACGACATCCTAGTTGACTACACTACCATTACTTAAAGGCCCAATAATGTTAGGTCAATAGCTTTGTTTCTAACTAATAGGCTTGGTAAAGTAAGTACCGTCTACAATATATGAATCCCGCAAAGTGGAATTCATCGTATTGCGAATTTCTACCTTGCCTTTGCAAAGATTTCTGCCACTGTTGGAGCACATAAGTCTTTCAATGACACTATTTATATGTGTGATTGGAACTACTATTTAATCACATATAAATCCCATTCGTTTCGCAATATCGCCATATGGTTGCACGTTACAATGCCAGCCTATATCGATTACGAGTACGCCACATATAAATATTGCAGGCAAGTACAAAACGTTCCTTTTGTGCGCGTTGTATTCACCAATGGTATTCATCAACATTGAGAATTGTCGCCCTAGTCAGACCAAACTCACAAAAACTGTACGTTTTTGCAGAATATCACTACCTAGTAAGAGAGGAATCATATGCTATGGTACATCAGTTTCGCTGAAAACAATTCTAACATCTATTAAAGGTTTTCAATACTGATGTAATTAACAAACATGATACGAAAAGTTAAGGTCTTGTTGGCCACGTGATCTTTGTTGGCAACTCTCCGCAATACAGTCTCTTCATTTGAGGATATTCTCCATGAACAAATGATATCATTTTTTTTCAAACCCTCAGTCGACAAGAAAACCTATTAATATTGTATGTGTATGGTGTTGCTGGATAGACAAATATTACAGAAACTGGGCTCCGCAAACTAATAGCAATAGTTTCAGAAGATTTTTGATTATCACAGATACGAAACAGTGAACCATGATCTTAAGGCCGCCAGATAGTGCGGGAAAACTAATGCTAGCTCTTCCCATATTTACAGATTAAAATTAAAAGAACACTAGCTAAAAACTTGAATATTATTATTTGTAAGTATATACTTAAAATTCTGGGTTTAATTACGTGCATATTTACACACAGTAATAAAATATCGCAAGGGGCTGGTCGTATTATCTGTTTCGTGGAAAATTATAGCAATCATGATCAATCTTTTCTCATTTTCAGGTTTAGTCAACTTCAGCTGTCAACTTCCGTGTCACCTGAGGCATTTACAGACATAATGAAGACTCGGAATATTCAAGGTAAATGATAGAGGATGGACAAGATTAATTGATGAAATGTTTGTTTGTTCATCTCTTTTTTTTTACCACACTTGGTAATCTTTATTGGTAACATTCTTTGGTCAATTGATACATATTTGAAAAAAATAAGGTCAAAGAACTTTTACAAGTAATGATAAGTACATACAAAGACAATGGTGCATCTCAATTAACTGAATAGTATAGGACAATTACTAAATGAGTCTTTTAACTGCTCGTAAGAAATAACAGTTTTCCTCTTTGCATTAAACTTTCTTAAGTTTAATAGCAAATTTTAACTTATATAAAAAAAACTGCATCTTATTTCCGTGTTTGTAAATTTTTTACTGAAGATGAAGTACTTGAGATGAAAAATTAAGAAATTATATGGGTGATTCACAGAAAAATGATACTCTAAGCAAATGTCATTCTTTGAGAATTTCTACTGACTGCCAAAAATAGCTTGCTCTACATCTAAAATGAAGTTCGATATAGAGGGCAATCCCAAACAGATGTAACATCGTGGGTTATCGATTTGCCCTATTTTATGGCGTTAGTGGTTTGTTCCAATAATGCGATGGCGGAAGCGAAATTAGAAATATTGCATCTTGGAATCTCTGACAGAGTGAATCTTATTTCCGTGTTTGTCATATTTTACTAAAGATGAAGTACCTGAGATGCAAAATTATATATGGGTGATTCACAGAAAAGTGATACCCGAAGCATATGTCACTCTTCAAAAATATAAACTGACTGCCAAAAATAGCTTGCTCCACATCTAAAATGAAATAATAGGACAATCCCAAACAGATGCGACCACAAAAGTGACATCACAGGTTATCCATTTGCCATATTTTATGGCGGTAGTGGTTTGTTCCAATAATGCAATGGAGGAAGCGAAATTGGAAATATGGCATCTTGGAATCTCTGACAGAATGAAACGGAGCTTGAAAAGTATTCTCCCATTGGGTGGCTGTGATATTTAAATAAATATTACATTTGCCTACAGCCACAGGAGGAGTACTAACACAAGTAATAAGGTTATTATAAATGGATCTAGAGACAGAGGGAATATACATTGTTTGTTCATCTCATTAAGTAATGCTTTCGAATTGAAATACTATCAAATATGACATTTGTAAGTATAAAGTATATCTTAGATGAATTCCGGATGAAACAAAATCTGATGTTAACAAACTGTCTTTCAACAGCATACAGCAGCGGTATGTATTTAGCTATATATTGTGATAAAAAATATGTGTATTTCATTCTCTTTATATTTTCATCTAGTTCGTTGGCGTCCGTTTGACATTGACTTTCATTTGGATCTTCAGAGTGGTCACTGGGAGGTAAGGGTTTGAGAGCGTTATTTCGTCATATAGTATCCATAACCAATGTTATATATTTTGAGTATGTATATATATATATATGTTTGATAAGTTGCCTTGTAAATAAGGCAATTGGCAATAATAACATTAAAAAACAATAAACTGCACTTCAAATAACAAGTGAAAGTTGGAATACCTCAAACTGGAGAAGCGGAGCAAATGCAATGAGCTAAAAACTGATGAGACGATAAGTCATTGTGCTCATAACCTGTGCTGTGTGTTGTGCTGTTACATAACTTTTTGCTGTCTCTGACAATGGCAGGTATAGATTTAGAAGCAACATATACGAAATTCGTGATTTCTGTGTATACTGAGATAACTCAGCCAACATACTGTTTAAATAAAAACTTCTCTTTAAGTTTATAAGAAAAAGTACTGACAACAAGTTTCACAACATTGTGTTATGTAAGTTTTGGTCAGTCTGTAAATATACTTATTAAATGTAATTTTACAGACAGAACATAAAATATGTCTGAAACTTGTTGTCAGTTCCTTCGACTGTACCCTTACAGATTCTTATCTACGGCTATGTTAGGACCTACGACAACACCCTCTTTTAACATGGAGGGTCTTCATTCAATAACTAATCATTACTTTAGGCTCGTAAGATGGATCAAGTATCGATGAAAACAGGCAAAATAGAACGATGTAATGCATGGAGTTACATCATATCTACGTTAGACTTAAAGTTGGTTAGTTTCTATCGTTCGGTGGTCATCACTCCTTCTATAGACTATAGGGAGTTGACTAAAAATCAAGTTGATTTTAAAGTTGTTGAGCAATGCAATGTATTTTGAATGGAATGTATTACACTTTTGGAAGGGTATCCTCTGTTTTGTTTCTTAGTCGATTTCTGCATCCCACCTCAGATAAGAGCACTATTTTTGGTAGTTAGAAATATTCAGCAACATATCAAAAGTTACTCGGGCGACAGCAACCACCAAATATGCAAATTGAAAAGGTTACATATACGTTATAAATTTAAAATGTGTAAAAGTAAGTAGGCCTGACGTTTCGATCCTAGCAGGATTTTCTTCATAGGCTAAATGACAAGTACAGTAACAGAAGGGACAAAAACATGTACAGAAAACAGACAGGTCAATGAGCACGGTGAACACAATGAGATAGATGAAAGGGGATTATAAGTAGACAATGGATGGTGAGAAGAAAGCAACAGGGAAGAGGAGAGGTAGGAGATAGACAGTGGAGAGACAAAGAGAGGATTAAAGGAACAGGGTAGGGAATAAACTGGAAAGTTACAAAGACAGAAAGGTGTTGAGAAAAAAAGAGGGGAAGAGAGCTGTGGGAGGAAGAGTGAAAGCGGGGGGGGGGGGGGAGGGAACAAGGGGAGAAGGAGTGGGGGACAGAGGAAAAGTTAGTCATGTCCTTCCTGAATGTTCAGCCCATGAAGTTGAATGGTGCGAAGGCGTTGCATCCAGAGCCTCTCTCTGCTGATTCGTACTAGGTCAGTGCGGCTACCCAAGGATTCAATCCCCTGTAGGGACATGTCGTTAATGGTATGGTTGGGAAGGTTAAAATGTTTTCCAACTGGGGTCTCAGTCTTCATGGTGTTGACTGTGGATCTGTGACCATAGAATCGCTTCTTGAGGGTGGTTTTGGTTTCGCCAACATACTGGATGCCGCAAACTCTACAAGAGATCAGATAGATGACATTGGTGGTAGTGCAAGTGATGTGACCCTTAGTCTTGTGTGTGAGTTGCAAGCTGTGGCTGGTGATGGAATTGGATTCAACAATGTGGTGGCTGCAGACGATGCATCTCCAAGTACGATCACATTTGAAAGTACCATGCTGAATGGGTGTAGGGTTGGAAGTTAGAGGTGGAACAGCAGCACGCACAAGAAGGTCTCGTAGGTTGCGTGGTCGTCTGTAGGCGATGATGGGTTTTTCAGGGACGGCTCGTTGGAGTGAGGAGAATGTTGTGGTTTTCTCTGAAATGAGCACATGTTACTAAATTAGTGGATAACTACAATAAACGGGGAATGCTCGGTATATCAGTTAAGACAGAGAAGGACTTGAATACTACGATCACTGACATTAAAGCAACGATTCAATATACACACGTAATCACATTACTCTCTTGTCTGTTTCGATCAACACTACACAGAAGGTGTAAATTCTTCGCTGATACTCTCACGACCACATAGTAAAACCTATAAACGATAATTAAAAAACCACGTTAATTTTCTGTATATTCGAATAAAACCTAACTCACAAGTATCTGTCATTTTATTTAAAATCCTCTTACTCGTACCTATCTTGTTGGTCCTGGGCTGGGTATTATTTTATGCTAACTATCCATATAAAAAGTAATCGCTTGTTTTGTCTACGACTATTTACTGTTTTGATAATATTAGGTATATTAATCTAAATGGAAGCGCTTTTTCGAATCGATGACGATCATGTCCATAACTCTTTACGGATTGTCGAATATTTAAAGACCAACTATGGAGACAAATTTTTTTGGGGTGATTTTCAATTCATTTGGGAGTTAACATACCCATAATCAACATGTGTAAAAAATAATCTTCGAAAACCTACTATAACCCATCAAAAAAGACCACGAAAATGGACATTTTGGGTAGTCACGAGACATGAACCTCTGGAATGTCTGAAAACAGAGATTGACCCAAAGGAGCCTCTGGTCACCGTGTGACGTCCTTGTTTGTATACCGCGAAAATCAAACGCTGATATAGGCACTGTTTATACACAGATAGCGAACAATTGTACTGTATTTGACTTCCAATTTCGAGCGTTTGAAAAGCTGTTAGCTTAAAACCTGAACACATGAAGGTAAACAAATAGTTTTAAGACAATTTTAAGAAGAAAATTTAGTTAAATTGGTTATTTTATTAGCAAAATTTCCACTCAAATGGAAGCATCTTTTACATAGCGGAGCGTCAATAGGTCCGTTCAGTACAATTTACTGTAGAACATGCTAGCAGCTTGGCGATTCCGTAATACAATTTGATCGCAAGATACCGTAAACTGAACAGAAGAATAGACCTAAAAGATGCCTCCTGCGTGATATGTGACGGGGAAAATGGCTTACGTTACTACGAGAAGACGCTGACCCGAATCGACCAGGGTAGCATATACATGACTAAGCTTCAGCTGAACATAGTACTTACTCGTTTTAATATCCAAAAGTACAAACACAGAAAAGTATCCTTTCAATAAACCAAATTTAGCAATGAATATACAAATCCACGTTTCTCGTTCAATCCTGGGCGAAATACTACCGTGACTCTGTGTAATTCCATAGAGTTAGGTCTAGTTGAAACAGGCCTTGACCAGTAACATCCCACAATCAGAAGACAGTCACTAAGGAAATAAAACGTCCGATCGCTACATAGAACCGTTTTTATTCAACTCCTTGGACCATGCAGATGCCGGAATAAACATAACGGACAATATAACACAATGTATCACGAACTCACGATACTGGAATACAACAAAGGAAATAGATAAATGCGATGAAATCCTAACATGACTATTTACACATGCTGTGAGCCAACTCACTACATGTACTAACAATGCTACCCCAGGCACGGTATATACACGGTCATCTCTTACAACAAATATTATACTGTCAATTGCGTGATATAATGTAACATGTAAGGACGTCCAGAGCTTGTTTACGAGGAGACTTGAAAGGGTCAATTTCACATTAGCTATGTCCGACACAGCTATCGACTGTATATAATTTTTGCAGAATGAGACATTTGCAGCATACACAGAGGCAGGGTCATGCATGTGGACTCATGGGCATGAGATACTCCGGGTGCTGAAAAATCTTTCCGTATGGATGTCACAAAATTGATCCAATGTCTGCGGCGTTTTACGTCGATTCTTTTACTCGGAAATCTAAAAAAGCTGATGCTTCTGTTGGGTGAGGTATAACTGCAACCTCCAACAACACAGAATTGTGGCATTTCGGGGGGAAAGGAGTAATATCTTTGATGTTTTTGGCAGCTCAAGTATACAACTTTACACACTAAAAGTATTGTTGTGAGTGAGGTATACAAACAGTGACGTCACATGGTCACCTGATGTCTTCGGAATGTTTCAGGAATGTCTGAAATAGGTTTCATAAAAAGCTGACATTTCTTCCCATTTTTCACGTATTTAACGTCCGAAATTGGTAAAGTTAATTACAGCAATGTAATTGGAGTGAGTTAAGGATTACATACATGCAAAATGGTGGGATTTTATGTTCATCGAAAAGTCTCCATAGTTGGTCTTTAATACATGTGTATGTGTGTGTGTATGTGACGCTTTGGCTTGTAGACACGGTATCTCAAGAAGTTAAAGTTGTATGAACTTCAAACTTGGTGTGTAGGTAGCCCTTAGTAAGTAGATGATCCCAATTGTTTTTCATGGAGTTCAAAGGTCATTTGAGGTCAACAGAGGTCAAAGTCTGAAAAACTTGTAAGCACAATATCTCAAGGAGTAAAAGTGTTTTAGATTTCAAACTTAGTATGTGGGTAGCCCTTAGTGAGTAGATGGTCTCTATCTTTTTTCATGGAGTCAAAGGTCATTTGCGAGATCACCAGAGGTCATAGGCAGAAAACATTGTAAACACGGTTTCTCAAGAAGTACAAGATGCTAGAACTTCAAATTTGGACTGCGGTTTGACCTAGAATAGCAGATGATCCCTATTGTTTTTCATGGAGGTCAATGGTCACTTAGGGTCACCAGAGGTCAAAGGCTGAAGACCATGTAAACACGATATCTCAAGAAGTAAAAGTTTAATGAACTTTAAACTTAGTGTGTAGATAGCCCTTGGTGAGCAAGTAATACCTATTGTTTTTCATTGAGGTCAAAGGTCATTTGGGGTCACCAGAGGTCATAAGGTAAAAACCTTGTAAACACGATATCTCAAGAAGTAAAAGATGCTTGAACCTTAAACTTAGTGTTGATAGCCCTTGGTGAGCAGGTAATCCCTATGGGTTTTCACGGGAGTCAACGGTCATTTAAGGTCACCAGAGGTCAAAAGCTGAAAACCATGTAAACACGATATCTGAAGAAGTAAAAGTTTAATGAACTTTAAACTTAGTGTGTAGATAGCCCTTGGTGAGCAAGTAATACCTATTGTTTTTCATTGAGGTCAAAGGTCATTTGGGGTCACCAGAAGTCATAAGGTAAAAACCTTGTAAACACGATATCTCAAGAAGTAAAAGATGCTTGAACCTTAAACTTAGTGTTGATAGCCCTTGGTGAGCAGGTAATCCCTATGGGTTTTCATGGGAGTCAACGGTCATTTGAGGTCACCAGAGGTCAAAAGCTGAAAACCATGTAAACAGGATATCTCAAGAAGTAAAAGCTAAATTGAACTCCAAACCTAGCAGTTGGTAGCTCCTATTGTTTATCGTGGAGGTCATTTGGGGTCACCAGAGGTCAAAGGCTGAAAATAATAACACCCATTGACAGGGTCCGACATGTTTGTTATTGTGCTACTAGTTGTAAATGGGGTAGGGGATCGTTTTCAAAAATAACAGTTGTGTGATCCAAGGTCAAGAAAGGTCAATTAGGGGTCAAAAACTAGTATTTTGCGATAACTTGAGAACAAAATGTCTGACAAGGTTGGGAGGTACGCTAGTGTAATCCATTAGTCAACCCGCATCTTTATGACCTTTGACCTTCGGTTGACCTCTGGTGACCTGTATTACTTTCTTTGGTTATTTGAATTTTTATGGCCATATTCAGATCTCAAATAGTCTTCCAATCAAAGTTGTCCATGGGTTGACCCCTGTGCGACCTTCGGGTGCATAGTTATCAGAGGTTATGGTTTTTATTATAAATATGCTCATTTTAGGAGATACAGGGCAAAGAAAAATATGTTTGTCAATATTTTAATATATGATAGAGCAATGTGTGCTCTATAGACGAAACTAACTCCCGCTTCAATCGGACACCTGGTTCTTAAGTTATTCGGTGCCAAAGGTTGGATTTGATACCTATTTAGCAATAACATTGTGTATGTACATTGGAGTGCATATCAATTTTAGGATGGAGTGCACTTCATCAAGGGAAACATTTTTCATAAAAACCGTCATGCCATCCCAGGTCATTCAAGATCGCTTATGGGCAAAAAACTGCCCACTTATGTTAATTTTTGCAACAACTTCCAGTGACGAAGTCTGACATGGCTGATATATTGGGACAAGTTGTAAATGAAGTAGGTGCATGTTTTTTAAATAACCGTTATGTAATCCAAGGTCACCAAAGGTCAATTATGGCTCAAAATGTGTTTTTTGGGGCAATAACTTGTGAAACTCCCACTGATGGGGTCCAACATGATTGACATTTTGGGACTAGTTGTGAATAGGCTAAGCGATTGTTTCCAAAGTGTAAATGGCCATGGGATCCAAGGTCAACAATGGTCAATTATGGGTCAAAAACTCAACCTCCAAACTGATCAAAATTGTCCATGGTTGACCTGTGCAACCTTCATACGCAAAGTTATCAGAAGTTAAGGTTTTGTTTGGTTTTGAGAGGTGGACCTCTGTTGACCTCACATGACCTTGGAATAGCGCCTCCAGTGACCTGTATTAGTTTTTTTTTAAGTTAAATATTTGAATTTTTGTGGCCATATTTTAATTGTCCATGATTGACTCCTGTTCAACCAAAGTTATTAAGTACAGTTAGGATGATTTCTGCAAGTTCTTATAAACAAATCTAACAAATATTCAACAGATTCTCAAAAGGACCAATCAATGATTTGTGATATTTATGGCAATAATATTGTATACATAAAGCCCGGAAATAACAATTTTTGGATAGAGCTTAGTCCTTATAAGCAAGAAACCATAGTGCCCTTGGGCTTTTGTGTTTTCCATGGCGGTCAAAGGTCGTTGAATGTCAATTGTTGGTTACAGTCATAATAAGTCTTATTATGCAGAAGTGAAGTTTTTTTGACCTTCGACCCTCTTTGCATAGGTATGCATTACTCAATTCTGCAAGACTTGCCATTTCTGCTCAGCAATTCAGCTCGTTAGAAAATCTTGTATCTAAAAGTTTTTTCTCATATTAGCAAGGAATCACTAAGTCACCTGACTTTCTGGTTACTGAACTTCTAGGGCAGTAAGCTGGAAAGGTCTAAGTTAGAATTTGGCAAACACACATTGAGACTGTTAAGTCAGCAGCTGTTACCATGCTCCACATTGTCGACATTGTTATCAATGGGTCTAAATAAACACATTTGGAAGGAAATGTGACAAAATGAACTTTGGTAAATCGAGTGTTGTTACTGTGTCACACTCCAACAGCTCATGTACAGAAGACAATCCAGAATATACACAAATATGGTTTGTAATTTTAAATCTATCGGCAACAGCAAAATCGGTGTTTTCTTCGTGAATCTTACAGTATCTTTCATTAAAATAAGTCTATAAAGGTACATAGAAAGGTCTCACCGACTGTTTTTGGTAAGGCTATTAACCTGTATGCAACTGCTTTTTGCAAACATTTTGTGTAATGATTGATGTGGATGGTAAGTCGTGAAATGCTGCTCTCCTGTTAGGGTTCTGGTGACCGCAGTTAAAAGTAAAACTTAAATGGTGCATATTCTTAGGATGATATAGAATATATGTTATGTCATTAAATAAGTCTAACGTGAAGGTTTTGGTAATAAATACCTTTGAATTTAAAAACAAAATCCACATATGACTTTTTCACCTAAATGGACGCCCCACCACAGGCCCCATCAAATTGGACACCTTCCCATTTGCTCATGTCACTGACAATTGTTATCCTGACAAAATAATTGCTATTTTATTTTCTTGAATTTCTTAACGCTTTTGCATACCGTATTTCGTTATGATTACCTGTTTTACCATGCTACCTATTGTCTTGCCGTTCTCTATAGGTTAAGTTGATTAAATTCAGGTGAATAAACAAAAAATATTAATCCGGTTGTGTATCACTCAGTGACATTAACGTCATGTTATACAATCTTCTGCAGCAATGAAATTGGTGTAGTTTTATATTTTTGGTTCCTTGCTTTTTGCAAAGCATTGAAAGCAAGGAACCTATGCGTTCAACTTGGCGTGTCGGCGTGGATGTGTGTGTGTGTGTATGTGACGCTTGGCTTGTGTACACGATATCTCAATAAGGAAATTATGTATCATGATCAAACTTGGTGGGTGGATAGCCCATAGTAAGAGGAAGATCCCTATTGTTTTTGGTCCCGCAAAGGTCACCAAAGGTCAGTTAGATGCCAAAAACCAATAAATTAAAAACAGCAATAACTCCCATTGACAGGGTCCAACATGGTTGATATTTTGGGAGTAGTTGTGAATGCGTTAAGGGATCGTTTCCAAACCTAACGGTAATGTGATCGAAGGTCAACGAAGGTCAATTAATGATAAAAAACTAGTATTTTTGCGATAACTTGAGAACTATATGTCCGTTAGGGTTGGGAGTTGCTTCAATGTAATCCAATTGTCGACCCGCATCTGGGTGACCCTTGACCTCAATTTGACCTCTGGTGACCTTTACGTGTTTTGGTGATTTTTAAAGATTTGATGCTATTTTCAGATGTTAAAGGTACCTTCTGATCATAAATGTCAATGGGTTGACCCCGTGTGACCTTTTTGTGCGAAGTAATATGGGGTCAAAGTTTTCGGTCGGAGTTAGGATGGCTGTACAGACTTGTCGTGTTGTTTTTTTGGAATCAGGAGATAAAACTACATCTGAAACCAAGGTCAAAAGGTCACATTAGAAAAAATGTGCTTATTTTGGGAGGAAACGAGCAAAAAAGAAAATGTTTGGTTTTGATGAAAGGTACCTTCCGTTCAAAAATGTCAATGGGTTGACACCCATGTGACCTTCGTGTGCGAAGTTATACGAGGTCAAAGTTAATTTTCAGACATTTAATGCAATAACTCCCAGTTCCAAGGTGTGACACGGTTGATATTTTTGGACAAGTTGCAAATGATATAGGGGAAAAATTTTTCAAACTTAACGGTCATGTGATCCGAGGTCACCAAAGGTCAATTAATGATAAAAAACTAGTATTTTGGGAGGAGAAAATTGGCAAAGAAAAAAATATTTGAATTTTTATAGTTTGATGCTATATTCACATCTCACCGATCAAAAATGTCAACATGTCGACCCAAGGTAACCTTTGTGTGTGAAGTTACATGAGGTCAAAGTTAATCTTCAGACATTAAGTGCAATAACTCCCAGTGCCAAGGTGTGACACGGTTGATATTTTGGGACAAGTTGCAAATGGTATAGGGGAATATTTTTAAACTTAACGGTCATGTGATCCGAGGTCACCAAAGGTCAATTAATGATAAAAAACTAGTATTTTTGCGATAACTTGAGAACAAATTGTCCGTTAGGGTTGGGAGTGACTTCAATGTAATCCAATTGTCGACCCCCATCTGGGTGACCATTGACCTCAATTTGACCTCTGGTGACCTTTTCGTGTTTTGGGGATTTTTACAGTTTAGATGCTATTTCCAGATGTAAAGGTACCTTCTGATCATAAATGTCAATAGGTTGACCCCTGTGTGACCTTCATGTGCAAAGTTATACGAGGTCAAAGTTAATTTTCAGACATTTACTGAATAACTCCCAGTTCCCAGGTGTGACACGGTTGATATTTTTGGACAACTTGCAAATGGTATAGGGGAATATTTTTAAACTTAACGGTCATGTGATCTGAGGTCACCAAAGGTCAATTAATGTTAAAAAAATAGTATTTTGGGGGGAGAAAATGGGCAAAGAAAAAATGTTTGAATTTTTACAGTTTTGATGCTCTATTTAGGTCTCACCAATCAAAAATGTCAATTGGTTGACCTCCGGGTGACCTTTGTGTGTGAAGTTAAATATACAAGTTCAAAGGTGTGACACGGTTGATATTTTGGGACAAGTTGTGAATGGGGTGGTGGAACATTTTCAAACTTAACGGTCATGTCATCTGAGGTCACCAATGTTATCTGTTGACCCGCTTGTAGGTGACCTTATATTTCTTACATTTTCGACGCCATATTTAGATCTCAAAAGTGCCTTTTGATCAACAATCACAATTTGTGATCACAAAAGTGTTTGCTATAGTGTTGGTTACTTTATGGGTACATGTAGGACCACAATCACTTGGACTATTTGAGCCCAATCTTGCTATGATAATATTATGTGTATTGTCTACCCCTAGACAAGGAACCACAGTGCCCTTGGGCTCTTGTTCCTATTTTTAATTAAACATAATACATAGATGTTTTTTTCACCTAACGGGTAGACAATGATTTTACTCCTGTCAATTGAATAAATAAGTCATCGATGTAGATTCTTTATATACCAAATTAAGTTGCACATATTTGTTATTTTTACATCATGCGACTTTTGTCAGCTCGTTTTATTTGTTTTACACTAAGGTTGTTGACATTCAGGTGTTGGAAAATATTCGTTGCAGTACTGTATCTATCGATGGCAGACATAACGTGTTACAACAGAGGTCAACTGTACAGCTCCTTCATGTGGCACACAGACATTATGTAAGTATATTCAAGAGTTAAAGGTACTTCTAAAAACAAAAATTAATATTCCCAGATTGACTTAGTAAGGGCTTTTATTAATTGGAAATGTTTTCCAGCTGGTTCTATCATCTCCGTAACGTTTGGAATACATAAATGTCTTACAACTGTCTAACATAATAACTTTTAATTTCAGAAGCGGAAATGATATCGTTGGTCATTCTGGACTAAACCGTTATTCAAAACATATTCCAGACTCTTGAATCAGAGTCAATACTGCTATTAATCTACAGTAGATGCACCATGAGAATCGTGA
Organism: Apostichopus californicus; assembly: GCA_020650975.1. NCBI lineage: Eukaryota > Metazoa > Echinodermata > Holothuroidea > Aspidochirotida > Stichopodidae > Apostichopus > Apostichopus californicus. The sequence continues at coordinate 18,432 of JAIPMN010027105.1, forward strand.
TTTTTATGATGGATAGTCTAAAAAAGTGTCATTTAACGGCAATATAAAAACTAAAAACATAATATGGAGATTTAATTATGAAAGAATCGATTTAAACTATCGACAGTTTTCAAATATATTGTCAAAATAACTGCGTGAACAGCAAAATTTATACAGAAATTAAAATTACGAAGGACATGATAAGAAAAGCACCAGGTCGTCCAAAGTTTTGGTGAAAGGGTGGTCTTTTTGGAAATATTTGAAGTTTGAAAATGAGAAGTTGAAATCATAGGGTCGAAGTTACGAGAAACAAGTGCAATCATCGCTATAAAACGATTTTAATGTGAATCTAATCTAATAATATATTTTCAGTCTCTTCACTTTCAATAGCTTTAATAGTAAAGATATTATCATTCTTCTGATTTTGTTTGGCTTTTACCGTTCTTATGTTTATGTCGTCATTTTTATGCTATAATTTTACTTGAATATTCTTACAATTCATGTTTCCTTCTTAAATGTTTACTCCTTCAATAATAAAGGAAAGTTGAGATCGATTATAATATGTACATTGTGTATAGTCTGATCTATTTCATGTGTTCGATTATTTGAAAGATACAGCTCAATTTGGAATTAAAATTTGGGGTAAAAATTGATGTATTCATCACTCTGCTGAAGTTTCGAGTTTAATTTGGTATCACATACTGATTGTGACAGCTAAACGATCGTGGCATCACGATATAAATACGATAGTACGGTTATAGTTAATTAGATCCCATGTTGGGTATGTGCAAGAAACGTTGATTGATTTGATTTCGACAGGGAAAATAAACACGTTTTGTTTCCTTTCTTACAGATACCGATATCCTCTCTACTGTTCAATGAATCGTTTAAGACGACTGATAATGGAACCATTATTTTAAAAACTGGGATACGTGTAACCAATCTGCCGCGATTAAAGAAGATACATGATGTAGATAACAACGGTTGCAATGCAGTTACAGAACAGGATATTGTTAACATATTGCTATATGTAATGAAAGGTCAACATTTGAATGAAATATGGTAAAGACATTACACAATAATTTATGAAAAAAGCTACATCACTCTATGAACAATTGATGCTTTGGAGTGGTGCCTCGTATATAACTGTCAATCATAAATTAACTTCTAAAAGATTTAGCTTGCGGGACTGAGCTTTAAATTTCTTTAAACATTATTTTAAAGCCTTCGTGAGTTTATTCTCTTCAAAGCAGCGATATTGAGCATACCTGATATAAATGACGATCAATACTATTCGTTGCCAGAGAATTTAAACTGTATTTGTTAGGTTAAATGTTTACGTCCGGTCACTTTTTTTCTTTACTATTTTAGTTCTGTTAGCTTCGATTATAGGTATTCGCAACATTTATAACACGTTAAGGTTTGATTGTTAAAACAAACGGCAAAAGAGTGTCACCTTACGTCCTATTCAAGAACTAGGTCATGAATATTCCAGTATATCTACATCTTTACTAATTTTCGTCTTTCACCAGAATATAGGTCATAATACCAAGAGAAACAAAACCATTAATGTAGTTTAAAAAGTTAACTGTTTTGATTTATTATATCAGTGTGATACACATGGACGTTTCTTTTCTTTTAATTTTATAGCTTCGAGGGTTGGCTGATGCCGGTTTCTCTCTCATCTGCTTTCACGAACTGGATGTTATCTCTGGCACTTAATGGTAAAATAGGGTTATCGTTAAGAAAGTGCTTACTGAATAAGTCTACATATATAACATGGTTTTTATCACTTTTTCTTATTCTTTAAAAGTTTTTTATATCAATACATTACATGTATAGAGATATTGTAACAGTAAGTGGGACTCTCTCTTCTCTTAAAAAAGTTTCAGCGTCTTCATACAAAGTTTTTTTTCTCTGGAATTTCCAGAGCAAGCATATATCATATAGGCCAACAAAAGTTACTATTTTGTATTCCAGAATTGTATCTCATTCTATGACTTTTTCACCGATTATGTCCAAATCGGGCCAAATAGGACTGAAACACAGTTGTTGCAGGCCTTTTTTGCACACGCTCCAAAACTTGTTTGTGGGGAACTTTTGCCCACGTTTCCCTGTTTTTGATGATTAAGCCCCGCCTCCAAGTCTGGTTTGTAGCAGATTGGCTTTGACTCATGGCAGCTACATGTTAGATATACGAAAATGGCTACCCTCGCGACCAATTTTCTGTACTGTTGTTAGGTACGCGGCGCGTAGTGTATTGCACGCTAATTACATTTACACATTGTTGTACTGCTGAATGCTACGTAGTGCATTTAATTTATATTAGGCCTTCATTTTAGTAATATCCATTTAAGGATTGTACTGGTGTTCAGGTAGCTTTTCAGAGCAAGGGCCGTGATAACTTTGTTTGATTGCCCTTGATTGCCCGTCAGGTATTTTTGTATAATTACGTATACACATTGTTGTGCTGCTGAAGGCTACTTAGGCCTAGTGCATTTAAAAAAAATATATATATTAGGCCTTCATTAAGTAATAGCCACATTAGCATTGTACTGGTGTTCAGGCAGCTTTTCCGAGCAAGGGCTAGGGTAAGTTTGTTTGATTGCCTTACAGTGTGTTTTAATTAAGTTTATTTTCCAACTTAACCAAAAGTTTACATACAATCTTAATGGAGTGGAGTTACTGTACAGGAGGTCTCTGTTGAAAGAGACCTGGGTATCTACATTGACTCATATCTGCAACCTTCTAAACATTGTCTTGAAGCTGCTAAAAGAGGTAATAGGGTTTTAGGTATGATCAAGAGGAACTTCAGTTTTCTGAAAGAGGACATCGTAGTTAGGCTTTATAAGCAGTTGGTTAGGCCTCATCTGGAGTATGCTGTTCAGGCTTGGAACCCATATTTTGCTAAGGATAAGGAAGTACTTGAAAAGGTCCAGAGGAGGGCTACTAGGATGATTAGTTCCTTAAAGAGTGTTCCTTATTATAAGCGGTTACAACTGTTGAATCTCACCACACTGGAGCTTAGGAGGTTACGTGGGGACTTGATCCAGGTTTTCAAGATTGTGTATGGTTTCGACAATATATCCTTTGCCGACTTTTTCATGTTTGCCAGCAGTAGTTGTACCAGAGGTCATTGTCTTAAACTCCAAAAGTCACATAGTAGGATTAATATTCGGCATAACTTTTTTTCTAATAGGGTTGTGAATGAGTGAATGGTTTGCCTGAGAAAGTTGTACTTGAAAGGTGTGTCAATGGGTTTAAGAATGCTTTGGACAAGCACTTTAAGCATTGTAATCAGGTCTGAGTGTTTGTGTCTTCAGTTTTTAGCTCATACCAGCATGCTGGTGTGAGCTATTATTACAGTGCGGCGTCTATCATTCTATCACTCTATCACTCTATCCGTCAACAATTGATAAAACCGCTCCCACTCACACAGTGTTAAATGGAATTTCATGAAACTTGGACACAAAGACCATTGGGTATGGGGCCATCAGAGATGGTCCGAAATTTGGGGTCAAAGGTCACCTGTGGGCCGTAATGGGCCATTTTGTGGAAATACGCAAAATGCTTCTCCTACAGATTCCATGGTACAATGTTGAGGGTTTGTCACGATAGTACTATGGAAGTTTTACCTTAAGGGTGTTCATGAATTTGAGATCAAAGATCAACTAGGGGTCTTTTGTGGCCCGGGCCGCGGCCCTATATTTTCAAATTGCTTCCGTTCGTACAGTGTATGGCCAGTTATAATGAAACTTGGTCACAACGTTCCTCGGGATGAGGGTTACGAGAGGTGTTCCGAAAATTTAGGTCAAATGTCATTTAGGGGGTCATCAGGGGTCATTCTTTGTAATATTTTCAAATATCTCAATCTCCTCAAGATTTTGATGGATCACATTCAAAGTTGAACTGATGATTGTTGGATTGTCTATGAATAAGGTGATGCCTAATAATTTTTGGTCAAAAGTTAATTAATTACAATTAATCCCCATTGTTTAAAAAAATCTGAGCCTTCAAATTTTTGCCAAAGCTCCTTTAATTTGTCTCCCAGTCTCTGCAGTGTTTGTTTACATTTGTGGTTAAGCTCTGCAGAGGCTGTTAGTGGAATTAAAGCAGGATTGGGAGTAGTTATTAACTGTTGAACTGTAAGCATGAGAGCCCTATAGCCAATCAGCACTTGCCGATTCTTAGAAGTCTTTGAGCCTGAGGTATGTAGGCAGCCAGCCAAATTTTGGGAAGGCGTGCTTGTGAAGTTATGTCTGCTCAGGTAGAGGGGAGAAAGTTTAATAGGGTAGGTCAGTGGTATTGTTTGAGAGAGTGGGTAAAATAGGATTT